>JANHFX010013174.1:13806-86679 GCA_027560015.1 Chloroceryle amazona | reverse complement strand
CCCTTTGGGGAGGGAGGGGGGTTAACAGAGAGCGTCTGTTGGGTCTTAGGGGCTGCCCTGACCCTAAACCACGACAATCCTCTAAGAGTAATAAGAAAACACTGTCCATATAATTAACATGTAATGCAAAACAGTCTCAGCTCTGTTGTCAATCTGTTCATCTATAGAAGATTGTTCTATGTAAGCACAATACAATCTCCTGTAAGAGTTTAGAGACTCTACATACTGGAAGTACTGAAGCACCCACATTTTCTTAGGAAACAAACTATTGATTAATAGCCATGACATCATTACATACCCACAGTGGCAGTCATTGGCCTAGGTAACTTGAGCTGTAGCTGTGGATATATCCACAGAGGAACTGAGGCCCAACTGCATGGTCAGCACCACGTGCCATTTCAAACCACACTGGGCTCAACACTTGGTTGTGTGGCAAATCCAGGGTGCCTGGGGCTCAGCTTTTCACCTCCAGCCTACCACAGTTATGCCCATAACAGCCATCCACTTCCTTGTGTAGGCACCTTTCTCCTTTCCTTCAGGCACCAAGGAAGGGGAGGAAACTAAACTGTTCTTTATGACCACTCCAAACTGCCCTGAAGTGGAGCAGTATATCTTTCTGGGAAGGTAAAAGATATGCACACACGGTCTTTCTAATAAAAATATAAATCCCTTTAAAATCATTATTCTGCTTTCATTAAATCCGTTTCTTTTTGAAAGTAGTTTACAGTAAACCAGAAAGTTTTTGGCTCTGACTTTCCTCACTGTATGTTCTTGGCTACTTTACTGCTAAAATCAAATCTCCTAAGATCACATTTAAAAGGTTATTCACAAGGTCAATTACCAGGCCATTACAAGATTGGTGGCCATGCTGCTTCCAGCAATGCAGTTTTTCTGAACTTGCTGTGCAGCCACCAAAAATCCTGGCAGATTTTTTCCCTATCCCAGTGAGACTCCCATGTTGATATCCCCCAAGATTAGTTCAGCCATCAAAAGTTAATTTGAACAAAACACAATAAAGCTCTATAAATTGGCTTTTTCAACAGTGTTTTACTTAAGAATATTTATTACTCACTCTACTGTCAATTCATTCCAAATGTGACTCTTATGAATATCATAAATAATTTTCGTATGTCCCTCAATGTAATTAATTTGCTTTAAACATATTTTTTCTGAACCACGGGTGTAATTTTTACACAATCTACAATTTTGATTTGAACAATGAATTTGTTACAATCGAGATGATGTTTTTATTCATTGATTTTCCTAAGACTATCTTCTACCAGCAGTCATGCAGTAAGAACATCTGTGCCCTGGGTTCCAGACAGTGTATTTTACAATCTGCCTTTACAATGTGTGCATAGTTCCTGTTCCCTAAGATATACACCTATGCCACTAGCTTCAAGAAAGAAAATGGGCTGACCAGCCAGTGAGGAAATGAAGAAATGTTGGTCTAAATGTGGACTCAGCAGTAAAGAAGCAATGTAGTTAGCAAAGGAAATAGTTTTAAAGGGGTCCCATTGTCATTTTAATATGCTTTGATTAGCAGTGCAGTCTCATTCTCACAAATCAGACAGGTCCATAAAGACAGCAAAATGCATAGGCGAGCTCAGACTTGAGAATGCCCTTGGATGCATGAAGGGATTCATGTGCCTTAACATGTCCAACTGTTTGGTATCTCATAGCATGACTGGACAGGTTACAAGTATATCTGTGCATGTAGGCATGTAGGTGAAGATCTTTTTTTTTGTACAGAAATTTGAGAAAAAAAGGTCATTCATAAAGAGTAGTTTAGACAATTATTACCACTAAATCTCAAAAAGTCACTGGTAATAATGTTTAGCCACGGATTTTTGCCTTATTCAGGTAGACTAGAGGCTTTGATCACTTCTCAGTTGACACCTGTCTGATACAGTTAGACTAGAATATTTAGTTTCTTAGCACATTGCTTCACAGATTCAACACAGATTAGTTCTACCATCTACTTCCCATACCAGCTTCCTGTGAAAAGAAAAAGCATCAGCAAAAACCAGGGCTTCAAAATTCTTTTTCTATAGCCTATAGGGACAGAACACCTAAAACAGCCTAACATCTAGGACAGGTAATTCTGCTTCTGTGGCCCAAGGGAATTTTCATAGTGTAAGACAAGTGCTCAGTCTACTCAATTAAGGGAATATAGTTGTCTGCTGAAATCCTGGGATAAATTCATCTAAGAGGTAGAGCCTGATCTGAAGACAAGGCTCATTTATACAATCATTTTTATAATTGTATTTATTTTTCTCAATTCTATCTCCTAAAATTCATGAAAGGAAAAAGTCATAATAATAATTTCATTTTTAATAAACCTTTAAGTCTTCGATGCAAGTTACATACACAATATGTACATGGAATTCAATTTCACTTAGCATAAGATAATTTGGGCTTCATTTAGTTCACTAGCCAGTATATTAAAGAAAAGTCTACTGGAAAAGATTCCACCAGAAATTTTCATGGAGTGAAGTATTTCATACTAACTTTTTAATGTATTTTTCCTGAAAAGTAGTTACATCTATTTCCTTGTGTTTAGTGATATTTCATAGATCTTTTATTGACGTAGCTATTTGGTTCTTGGGATCTTTTATGCTTCAGTAACCACAGCATCTTGCAAGGAATGATAAGATTTAATTTTGTATTCTTTGAAAACATTCTTTTTACCAACAATCTTCATTCATTTAGGTCCCTCAGCCTGGTATTTACATGCATGTTTCTTCCCTGCATCTCTTCTACCATGGGAAACCCTTGCATAAGTAATGCATGACCTTTGCAATGCCTTTGCATCAGTTTATGCTATTATCTTTCTCTGTACCTTTTTGAATTCTATTGTGTATGCCTGAAGTTAGCCCTAATGGTGTCTGGTGTGGTAAAATCACTTGGTCCAGCTCTGCTAAAGTGGTTGGCCAGTACAGACCTGTTTTCACAGGAATATGACTATTGAAGAGTCTGAAGCAGGCAATATGCCAAAGGGCTGACAAGCTTTTGAAAAGTGTGATCATCTGCAAATGGGAATGCTAAGAATGATTATTTTCTTGCATTTAATTAGAACTTCCCCTGCTACAGGTTGTGCCCATTACCTTTCTCCATGCCTCACCAAGGAGAATCTGGGTCCAACTTCTTTGTAAATACCTACAGAAAGCTGAAGCTTGCAGTTAGAAGTCCCTGTAGTCTTGTTCTCTTTAGGCAAAACAAAATCAGCTTCTTCAGCCTTTCTTCACACAGATACATCCCCTGACCACCTTGGGTACCCAGCAGAATTCCTTCTAAGTGGAGCTACGTCAAATTAGACCATAGTCTGTGTAGCTCACTTTCAGTCTCTCAAAGTGAATGCTTAGAAAGTGAAAAGCAAATTGAAAGTTCTATTTATCTAGGGTGTACTCTATGGTAGAATAAAAATGTCTTGACACACTGTTTGTACCTTTGAGTTAAAAATCTTTTTTTTTCTTTTCTTTTTCTCTTTCTTCTCTTCTCTTAACCCTTTCCAGTCATGTTGTACCTGTAATATTGCAAACATGGCCTTCACAATGCTTTCACTATTCAATGCAGTTCTACATACTGGCTTGTCAGGATGTATGGATAATCACCTCGAATTAAAATTAAAAATTTGTGAGTATGGGATTTGACAGTAATATTTAAAAGCAAATTACTTTTCCTCTAATTATACAGTTGCAGAAAAGCAATAAATTCTTAAGAAGAAAACTACAGGCCTGGAGGGATGTTAACAAGCGATATCATGAAGATCATTGTAGAAATAAGACGCTTTGTAAGACCATAGATGCTTTATTTCTAGTCCTCAATTTACAATGGAAATGACATTTTTATTTATTTCCTAGTTTAGATCATCACATATTTCCATGATGATAAGCTTTTCAGGTCAGAGGCCACATCTTCCAGTGATGTTACTCAGAGCACTGCAATTTATCCTGTCACATGGAGAACATGAGTTGGATTTCTGCTTAAGATTTATATTGTTACTGCCCTAAACAGTACCAAAGTTGCTACTAGGACTGCAAGGAAGACTATCTGTAAATAGCTAAATACAGGACAGAAAGGTAGAACAATGCTAGCTAATTTAATCCTTATCTGTAGATCAGCTAGTTTTGATATAATCATGATGTTTTTGAAATCTTGTTTTAGTTTAACTTGTTGACTCTACCCTCTACTTCTCCTTTTAACAAGATACTTACCAAGAGGTCAAGTACAAAGATAACAGCCTTCACCTCTGAAATGATAATGGACAGAAGATGAACAACTGTCTGAAGAGTTGCTGCCCCTGGAAGCAAAAAATAATTATCTTCTTAAAAACCTGCCAGATGCCAAGCAGTAAATAAACCAAATCACAAGATACAATAGCAAAATTCAGTTACATGATGTTATGTTCTACATATTATACAACTCAATAGATTTATGTAAGTCCCTACAATTACAGAATGGTAAGGGTTGGAAGGGACCTCTGGGGATCATATAGTCCAATACCTCTGCTAAAGCAGGTTTGCCCAGAAAAGGTTGCATAGGAGGGTTTTGAAAGTCTCCAGAGGAGGAGACCACAACCCCTCTGGGCAGCCTGTTCCAGTGCTCCATAACCCTCAAAGTAAAGATTTTTTTTCTTACATTAAGATGGAACTTCCTGTGTTGTAGCTTGTGCCCCTTGTCCCTTATCCTATCAGTGGGCACCACTGAAAAGAGACAGGCCCCGTCCTCCCTTCAGAAGTTTGTAAACATTGATAAGCTCCTCTCTCAGACTTCTCTTCTACAGGCTACACAGCAAAAGGTCTCTCAGCCTTCCTTCACAAAAGATATGCTACACCCCCCTAATCATCTTTGTAGCCCTCCATTGGACTGGGGAGTAGTTCTGTGTCTCTGTTGAACTGGAGAGACCAGTACTGGACACAATACTTCAGATGTGGCCTCACTAGGGCAGTGTAGAGAGAGAGGAAAACCTCCCTTGATGTGCTGGTCACGCTTGTTAATGCACCCCAGGATTCCATTGGCCTTCATGGACAGAATAGCACACTGCTGGCTCATTATTAAATTGTCCACCACGATACCCAGGTCTTTCTTCATGGAGGTGCTTTCCAGCAGGTCTGCCCCTAACCTGTACTGGTGCATGATGTCCATGTTGCAGGACTCTACATTTGCCCTTGTTGAACTTCATTAGGTTCCTCTCCACCCAACTCTCCAGCCTGTCTGGGTCTTGCTGAACAGCAGCATGGTCTTCTGGAGTGTCAGTCACCTCCCATTTTTGTATCATCATCAAACTTGGTGAGTGTACACATTATCCCTTCTTTCAAGTAATTTATTCATGTGATTTATGCAACTGCTTCAAGCTAGGTACTAACCTGGAACAGCAACATGGTCATCACTGCCTCGAGGTATTTTTCTGTATTGCTGTTCCAAATACAATAATAACAACTTTCAATAATAAAGTGAAATGAGCAATCCTCCTAGCAAATGCTAAAATAATTGTGTTCCAGTTCTTTTGCAAAGACTTACATGTGATTTATATACATAATATATTTAAAGATGCTTATTAGCAACACATATTTAAAGACTTAAAAACCTTCATTTGCCTCTTCTGTTTTTTCTTTTCCCTCTTTACAGCCTTCTGTCCTGGAACACTGGCAGTATCCCTGCTGCAGAAACTAAAGAACACAAGACAACAAAGGAAAGAGAACCCTAAAGTATTATAGAAATACAGACTGTGATCCTGAAATGCAATCTTAGCTTATGTTCCTTTATACCATTGCATTCCAGTTGCTTTACGTTTTCTTCTTTTTCTACAGTCAGAATATGGTTTGTGTTTGTAAGCTGAAGGATCATTTGCAATTTTGTACTAAAACCAACCAACCAAACAACACTGTTTTTTATGGGAAAAGGTCTTACAGACCTTACACAGACCTTACAGACAGTAAATTAATCAAAAGGTAGAGAAAGTAAATGGAAACAGTTCCCTTTGGTATTTTTAACACGATAAAACAGTGCAAATAATTGCAAAAGCCTTATGTATCTTTTAATATCTTTATAATTTTAGTGTTGCTTTTATCATCGTGAAGTGCATATATACATGTATATATACATATACATGTATATATATGTATAAATATATACTTTTTCATATGTATTGATCAGAAGGAAATTACTCCCAAATCTTAAT
Organism: Chloroceryle amazona; assembly: GCA_027560015.1. NCBI lineage: Eukaryota > Metazoa > Chordata > Aves > Coraciiformes > Cerylidae > Chloroceryle > Chloroceryle amazona. The sequence continues at coordinate 80,495 of JANHFX010013174.1, read as the reverse complement.
TATGCTTTTTTTCTTTTGTTTTTCATGAATATTCTAGCAAATTAGCTCTTTTGCGATGTCTGTAAAAATAGCTGAAGGATTATCCTTGGAAAGGTAAATTTAAATTTAAACCAAAATATTTGAACTAAAACCTTGACTATATTCACCCAACTAAGGGGCAGAAATATAGTCTGACTCAAATATTATTCATCATGACAGCTCACACTGTAAGTTCACGTAAAGCCACACATATAAACACATCTAAGGGAATACTAAAGATTCAGCTTCTTTTATGTTTCTGCACAGTGTTTGAACTTCATGAATTTTAAGTTTTCACATACCTTTCATTGTCTCTATTTATTCGTAGCTATTTATACTGGAAAACTGATAAATATTTATGTGTAGAGCTGAAGAATACTCAGCATTCCAGACCTACTTAAATGTTGTTCAAGAGGATAGAAAGGGTGTTCAGAAGCTGCTTTTGAATTCTTTTTTTCAATTTCTTTGTTTTTCTTAACTAAGTCTTATCATATTCTTGCATAACTTCATAACACAGTAGTTACTACACAGGTTTTATCTTACTGGATTTCAGTAACACTTAACATTTCTTAGTATTTGGCTTCCCTCACCAGTACCCTCAACAGATTTCAGGTGTGCCCAGTATCATCACACTATCTTTGTCTGGTAGTGAGAAAGCACATGTTTACAGAGAAATTACTGCATTTTGCAAACAGGTAAGTCATCCATAACACATGATATTCCTGTAGATGAGATGAGCAGTGTTCCAAACAAAGAAGCAAGCCTCGCTCATTCAGCTCGAGGCTGAGAGGTAACAACTAATCTCCCATTCCGTAAGCACCAGTTGTCACAACCTTATCTGTGCAATCAGTACTGGGGAGATAGTGCTATGATGATTGTGCACAACAAAAGTGTAGGCCTGGGTTAACGATTGCAAATGAAATAAAGGTGAGTGTATATTCAAGATGGTATTTTAGAAATCAAGATTTATGACTTCTACTTTTGGTAAGACATCCTGTAATTGTTCTATTTTCCTCCTCCGCCTACTCTCATTGTGCACGGATAAATACACATGTAATTAAAAATACCTTGCTACGTGTATTTAAAACCACAATATCCTGATGACATGTGAGGAACAAACATATATACTGAATAAGTGCAGGAGATCTGAACATGCTTTATTTTAATGCTCATGTCTATTCTACCTGGAATCCTTCAAAGCTTCACAGTTGTAGCAGTTACAGCATAGAAAGAGACACGGAGAATTCATAGCTTTGCATACGTCTTGTAAGTTCTATCACCCTCGAAAACTATGAAATACGCTAATCTGTCTATGTTGACCTACTCAGAACTAAACTTTTGACAAGTATATATACATTTTTCCACAATGCCAAGCTGTAGTTTGGCAGGCAAAGCCTTATAAACCCAAACATTTGTTTCTGTCCACATCTGAAAAAAGCTGAGCTCACCTAAACAAGCATGTAACCTCTAAACTTGTAAAGTTAGTGCCTCTGTATGGACAGTTAAAAACAGACATTTACAGTTCTGTAAACACCAGTGAAGAAAACAGCTGAACACGGACATTTTACTCATTTTTATTTTTTTTTTTTGATAGTGTATTTCTTATACTGGTAAAGATGTAGCAGCTAACTATTGTTTGCATTATGCTGGAGTATTAACTTTAAATTAATATTTTATTTTAAACAGACTTCCTTAGGGTATATGGTATCTATAAAATCCATTCTCTTTCTACCAGTCTTTGAAAGTATGGCACTGTGCTGGGGAAGGTTAAACATGTTTTTCTAGAACTGTTTCCTAGCCCAAGAAAGTTAAATAGATTATATTGTTCCCATCCCATGACAACTATGCAGAAAGTTCTGTGATTTTTTTTTGGTTTGATTTGGGTTTGTGTTTTACTTTGTTTCAGTTTTGCCATCATCACCTTTTGTTTGTTGGTGTGTGTATACAACTTCGAGTTGTTTGCAAGAGAGACATATATCCCACATGCAGGACCGCTGGTTTTGTAGACAGGCACTAAATATTAAACTGCAGAAAGCAGTTTTAAAGTTTTTCAAGAATAGTACTAGCTGCACTATTAGTCACTGAATGCTACAAAAATAATGTGGTATCTATCCTGGATTATTAATAAAAAAAGTAGCATAGTAATGTATGTAACATGGTAAGCTATGTTATTTTGAACCTAGGCAGGTGTATCTTACCTTTTCATAAGCTAAGTTGGAGGTTTGGGGGACAGATTCTTCTTGATCAGTTGAAACACTGTACAAGAGTGATATAATTTTAAATTTATATATAAAGTGTTACAGTTTTGTTTGGAGAGGAAATGAAGGATGGGTGGTAGGAGAGGTGTCTTCCAGACTCTCATTCTTAAGCTTTCTGTCTAAGCAAAGCAGGACCCGTAGTCTGAAAGTGAGAGAAGTGTCATTTTGGTTACACGGCAGCAGCTGAAGTAGGACTTGACAGGAGTATCAGGTTTTGCTGAAGTTCCAGATATTCTTCCAGGCAGAGGTGGAGCTACTTACATACAATCATCCAAACTGAGACTTTTCATGGTGCTTTTGTGGAACACAACGTTCTCAAGATCCTGAAGCAGGCTCCTAACTTCCCAGAATCATTTTGATCTTCACTGAGCCTTTCCAAGGAGATTTAAGGAAGGAACAAATGCCTGCATGTTCAGCCCAACTGGAAGAAGATTGTTAGCAGCTTTACAGCTCAAGGCATAGCTAGATCTGACAAAGAAGTGGCAGATGCCTAACTGTGGCACTTGAAGAGCTGCTCCCTATGCCTCTTAAGTCTTGTTAATGCCCAACAGCTGAGGAAAGCTACTCACAAGTTGCACTAGACAACTAAACGCACAGGGTGAAATGTTTCAGCAGCTTTTGCTTTGGGAGAGTGCTTACCCCTGTATCAGAACACTGACTTTTCTCACAGGTCAGTCCTTTGCTCTGAAACCCCATTAAAACATGAGGTTACCTACCCCATGGGAATATGGTTGATCTAGCTGCAGTCAATGAAGGCTGAGTAACAAAAAATACACCTGTCAGTAATTTAAATCTATTTAAGGGGAACTTGGTAAACATTCTGTTGCACCTCCCAGAAAACAAAGAACCTGCACCTTTTGCATCCCACAGGCACAAAAAACCTCCATACCCCTGGAGCAGGATGATCTTCTGAGCCTGTCTGCTTCACAGCCAAAGAGACACTAGGGAATGAGGAGCTGGATAATTCCCAGTAGGTTTTACATCTATGCAGGAATTACTTCACAGTTAAAGCCAAGACCCACTTACCTAAGAATTCGGCGTGTAATATTCCTTTTAATTATATTGAAATTACTGTTACATTCCAAAATAAGGTGCAGTTCAGTGAGTCTCCACAACTGAGTATAAACCTGAAGCTCCCTATATCCTTCAGCTAAGGACTCTGAAACGTGTCACATGTTTTCTTGCTTTTCTTTATATGAAACACTCAAGTCACAGAAATCTTCCTGTATGATTACCTCCTAGCCTGACCTTCTCTTTTCCAGTATTGCCTAATCAAGGTGCAAACAGCACTACACATTAAAAAGAATTTCTGTCCTACTTAATCCTTGTGACTCCAATCTCTTGACACTTTGTACATGCTCATTTGGAGAAAAATGTTTCCTATTCTTCACAATATTGGACTACATCCCTGATAGCCCTGATAAAACCCAACAGACTGAAAAAAAAAAATCAGATCTGCATGATCATGTTTTTAATTGGTTGTAATGCCAGACCTAATACTTTGAAAATAAAGAATACTTGCAATACTTAGAAAATTAAGTCCTAGAATGTTTCGTGTACAAAACAGACAAAAATGAAATCTATACTCACTAGATTAACCTACAATTGCTCACATCCTTCTGCAACAGCACTACCCATAAACATCCAGCTGTTCCAACTGAATGACTTCATATGTATTTACCTCTAACTCCCAATGCATGTATTCACCTGCAAAAGATCCAAAAAAATAATCTGACAAATGCATGTCTCCACTGAAATTATACATACAAACGTGCACTTAAAACATGTATTGCAGCTGTACATGTAAGTTTGAATAATGTGTCTATGTTTGCAAAGATAATGAGATACCTCTTCGGGTACTACAGCAATTGCATTGCATGATAATAAGGCTACAATTTTAGAATGCCTGTCCCATCCTTGCAAATTCTCAGTTCTTGAGTATTAGTGAAACTGGGAGTTTTGAAAAGGGTTGACATTTATGGTGTTCTTGCACTCAGGACACTGACATTAGTCAAAGTACTTGTTTTTACTACAATTTCCTTAAAAGAGGCAAAGGGGGTATAGTACCTGTAACAGATTGAAAGACTTACCTCCAGCATCCTTCAGTTTACATTAGTCTGATGTTTTTCAATTAAACCTGATGGCACCTCTTAGTGTCAATGTATCTACCAATTCTTGCTAGTCCCTAAAGAGGACCTACTTGGATGGTCAAGATGAGAGCAGCATAACAGATGCTCAACTACAGAAATTGAGAATGTGCCTTCCCTCTTTCATTTACAGACTGACTGAACGTAGTGTGGTAATGGGATTCTGGGACCTCTTGGTACAAAAGAGAGGAGAATCCCAGCCTGCTCCATCAGAAAGTAACTTCCTATACTACATAGTTCCTTCAATTTTCACATGAACAATGACTAATTCTTTTGTAGAACAAACGTTTGGAGGGAAGACTTAATATGCAAGCTAAAGTTTCTATAAAGGCCAACATACCAGCTATTTTAGCTAAAAGTATCTGAGTTATTCACAGACAAGATAAAACAACGATTTTCAAGGTGTGGTCAAGAGATTCCTGGGAGCACTTAAATACAAGCAGCACTTAAAAATTTTGCAAGAACAAGAGTTGCACACCACCTACCTGTTATCATCTGCAGCTTTTAAATCTTGTTTTTAAAAACTCACTTCCCCTCCAGTTATTACCATGCAAGCAATTGTTGTGGTAACATTACAAATGATACATAATAAAAAAAAGGTCCGTGCAAGGCCTTCAACCATTTTAAGATCTCTCCCAGAGATGAATACATCTTACAGCTGGATTCATGCCTGAGGCAGAAAGTTGAGCAGTTATGGAAGGGATTAAGTTTAAACAGTTGAGTTGCTAAGGAATACTTGTACATCATGAAATAAGATAGAACATGAACAGGAAGAGTCAGATTTAGTGATTAATTAAATGGTTACCAAACCAAGCTCTTACATTTCTTTCTCATAATTAAGGGAAACACTGGGTTTAGGTAACTGGTAGTATATTTAAACAAAAATATACATTGCACAAGGATAAAACCAACATTGAAACTGCAAAGATTTCAATCTCATGTAAGAAATTAAAATGATGTGTTAATTGAAACATGTAAATGGGACTTAGTAGTCAAAATAAATATTTAATAAAAACCACACACCCATAACAAAGTATCAAACCAACAGAACTAAGTGTTTGAAAGGATAGTATTTACGTTTCCTTATGCTAAACATTGCTAAATTCAGTGCCTTTATTATCACACTGCCTTCAGCAATTGTTGCTTTTATTAGTGTTATAAAAAGTCATGAGAATAGGAATACTGTTCCAATGATAGAAATAGTAAAGCCAGTTTGCTATAAACAAGGAAGAATTCACTACACTAATGAGTAAATCCACAGCCATTGATACAAAGTCAACAAGGACTACTGCATAGCATACTGGTTATTGTACCAAAAGTGCATTTATCAGCATTCAGTGAACTAGGGAAAAAGTGAAAAAAACCACCCTTTTTATATAATTTTTAAAAACAACCAGATGATTGACAGTTGAAGAAAAAACACACCTTTCCTTTAAAAGTAAAAGCATAGTTTAAAATTCTTAAGAGCACCGTAAGTTTTCTGTCAGGTAAAACTACAAATCATTATCATTGTAAGTAAAGAACAATTAAAATGTTATTGTATCATTCCATATTTAGAACACAACTGATAATTTTAGCATGTTGTTGCATCCTCCTGCACTACAACCAGTAGCATTTTGATGACTTTTTTTTAAGTTCGGGAAGCAAATAATGTAAAGAAAAACTCTTTTTCATGTATAGCACAGGTCTAGAAAGGTTTAAAATGATGATGTGTAAACTTAAATGTGGTAGTGTTAATACAAACATTTATATGGGGGAAAAGCAGCAGTGTCTGGCTTATTCCATAAATTCTCTGTGCAGCTTTTATACCAATTCTTGGAAAGTAGCATTACTGAATATCCCTGATTACCAATGATTTTTATGAGTGCTATTTTATCACTGTTAGGATTATGCATTTAAGGTTATTCTCAATCCTTTATCCTTGGATTCCTGCCTATCCCCTGCATCATATTTAAAAGTTTCACTTTTTTCACATAAAACACTGTAATACCTTTTGCTGCTTGCCAAGTGATATGCAGTCAATACTATTTCTGAGACCATTTTCCTGTTCAATCACATACTAAACAATAATTAAAAATAGTATTCTCCCCTTCTTCTATTGTGACATGATAAACACTATTCACCATTTAATATACGTTCAATCTCTTCTAGTCTTTTCAAAGCTGCAACTCTCTTTTTCTCAATGTCTTTGATTTCTTTAGTAGATTTTTTGGGAGTGTCTTTGTCCATATTGTTTTTCTCTGTTCGTTTCTTACTTTTTGAGTGCCCTTTATTATTATCAACTGTTGTTTGGGTAGTTTTCTGCTCATTTTTTACTTCTTTCAAATTTTGAAAAGAATTTTTTTTTTCTTCTGCCCCTGGAGTTGGAGTTCCATCTGCTGGAAGTGAGGACTGTTCTGTAGCACCAAGTGATGCAATTTTACTTCTAACTATGTTTAGATGACGCTGAATATACTCTTCATGAGGTGCCAGTGCTAGCGTTTCAACCAAACATTTTTCCGCTTTTATTAAGTCTCGCTCTTCGAAGTAAACCACACAAAGATTATGTTTTCCTTGTACATTGTTGGGATCCAGTTGCAAAATTTTTTCAAAACACATTTTTGCTCCAACGATATCCTTTTTTTGGTTCATAAGGATATCTCCTTTCAAAATCAGACCTTTGGTATGATCAGGATAGTATCTTAGTAGCTCTTCCAGGATTGGCAAAGCCATCAATTCCTTTGCTGTCTGAGAATAAAGCAGTGCCAAATTGAACAAAGCACTTCGGAAGTTTGGCTGTAACCTAATGGCTTTTTTCATCCATGCCTCTGCTTCTGGATCTTTTTTGTCATCCATTGCCAGCATACCTAAGTTGAAGTAACCATTTGCATCCTGTGGTTCTTCTTTCACATAATGCAACAGTCTTTGTTTAGCTTCAGGTCTAAGTCGAGCATCACCTAAATGACAGAAAATACATTTAATTCTGGATTTAGTCTGAAAGATATTTAGACCAGGCCTATAAAATGCTGATTTTCATACAAATTAAAATGTAACATCTTTAACAAAAATGTAAAAGGGAAAGGGTTGAAAATGGTATTTTTTTTTGTTATTGTAACAGCAAAAGAAAATGACATCTACCTTCTTTATATAATGAAACCACTTAAAGTTGACTTGTAGCCAAAGTCAGCATCATTATTCTATTAACTGTTGAATTGTATTTAGGTTTCATAGAACAGATACAAAAGGTGTCTCTACAAGTATAAGAGAAGTTGTTTTCATGTATCTTTGAGCAAACAATGCAGAGAAGACATGACTTCTGGCAAACCAGCTCATAGAGAGGCAAGCTTGGAGTAGGAGATCTCATTTTGTTAAAACAAGATGGAAAGACTTTAAAAGGACAGAGATCACATAGGGTGACTTCAGACGTAGCCAGGCTAAAGTATCTTCTAACACCAAAACAGAAAAATCTACAACTCCTACATGTTATTTGAATCCAGTCTGAAAAAGATTTACTAAAATAATATTATCTGATAACACCAGGATTAGCTAGACTAGCTTGTAGTTTTTGCTATTTCTCTGAATACTCCAGTGACCATATTTTATTAAGGAACTCCCCACACAGATTTACTGAAGGATGGGGGAGCAGGGAGATGGTTTTAAGCACCTTCTTTCACCTGAAACAGTGCTGCACCTCCCAGTATGAATAAATGAATACCAGAGAGCTAATGCTTCTGCTTATTTGAAGCTCCTTGTGCTTCTACACAAGAAACAAGGCATTTCTAGTACTAAATGTACAATGTGAGAAGAGATGGAGAATAATCTATTTGCATCAGCTCCAATCAACTCCGTATTACCTCTTTCTTATGGGCAGTTTACCATCCCAACAAAAGGGAAACAAACCTTACTAATCACTGGCCAAATACCCAACAACAGCTTGAATTCAGAAAAGGCTTACACTTGCCTGCACAGATAGAAACTATACTAGATGAAAATCTGACTTAATTCATCCTAATTAGCAGTATTGCAGAAGAACCTATGAAAACATTCACATTTCCTAGGGCTAGATTTAAAGCCCACTGATTTCAGCTAATTTTTTTAGTCACTGAAGAAGGAAATCAACCAATATAAATGGTAAACACATATTTTACTAAATATTACTTTTTTTTCAAGATTATATAACCACAATTTTGATGTTTGTGCAACACTATTCTTTATAAAATATTATACTGAAAATAAAACTTGTATTAAAGATGCTGATCAGCTAAGATATCTATACACTTTGCACAAAGTCTATACATACACTACTAATAAATTACAAAGCTGAGTATTAAACAGTTTCTTCTTTGATGTTGCTACAAATTTCTGCTTTTGAAAAATAAAACAGTTAGTTAAAAAAAATATTAAAAATTAATAGTATGGAACCTATAAATACAACTACACAGTATTTATGTAAGGGACAACTAACATACCAGATTCCTGCATTAGCAGGGCTGAGTTGAATAGTGCCAGTTTATGCATTGGGTTCAGTTCTAGTGCTCGGTTGAAATTCTTCAGGGCTTCTGTTGGATCTTTCAGTTCAATGTAAACGATTGCCAAGTTGTACCACAGGTCTGCATTGGTTCTGTCTAGTTCTAGAGCTCTAAGATAAGCTTCCTTAGCTTTCAGAGGTTTGTTCATTTTTAAAAGTAATTCTCCCCTGTTGAAGAATCAGATTTAACCTTCAACTTTTATTCATACTAATACAAAAATAATTGACAGGTTTTTTTAGAAGTTTGCCCTCCCGTAGAGAGATGTGAGATAACAGTGGTTTTTTGTGTGTGTTTCTTTCTTTGCTTTAAACACAAAACAATACAGGACCTTCTTTATATACCATTCCCAAAGCTTTCAGATCTCAAAAGTCTTCACATGACCAATTCATATGGTGGACAAAAAACAAAAAAGAAATTATCGAGAGTTCCCAGCATTAGCTCTTTAATTACACTACAATAGCTATACTTTAAACATCTTTGCACCTCCCTAACTCGCAGTGGGAATCACAACTGACGAAACAGCAACCAGAAGTCTCAATACCCACAACCACATTATCCCTATCTACATAGCTGTTTATGTGCTTTTTAGTTCAGTCTTGCATTTTCTGGACCACCTTTAACAAAGAAGGATGAAGACAGCCCCATGATTCAGACTAATCAAAAGTTTTTTTACTTAAAAAGTAAATCAGGAGATTAGAAATTTGAGTTTTAGATTCATAAAGAAATCTAATGGAAGCACCCTGCAATATAATGTTGGAATACACAACATATGTGGAAACACATAATTTGAAGCAAGAATTCAAAAGGACAGGGCTTGTAATGAATAATTTATTATTGCCCCAGATATTCATCTTCTCATTTGGAAATGAATGAATTCCAGGAGTTCATTCAACTGTATGAAGTAAATACTGTTCATAGCACTGCAAATACATAAATGTTTACTAAAATGTATGTATCTCTAAAATTAGAAGATACCTGCTGATGTAAGCCTGCTTGAAATCTGGTCTCATACTAATTGCTTGTCGATATAATTGATCTGCTTCTTCAAGGCGAGATTCATTTGCTCGAATTAAGTTTGCAAGATTGATATAAACATTGAGATGGTTAGGAGCAACTCTTGCTGCATACTTTTTACCTGGAATAATCTGTCAAAAAGGACATATGTACCACACACAGATGAGTAAGACTATGAAAGACAATCAATACAGATCTCCTCTTCACTCTACCACATCTGGTTTAGGGTATTACTGGACATTAGTGTGTAGGCTCTTAATGATTACAAGTAGCAATTCTTCTTTTGTAGAAAATCATACCAAATTATAACCAGAATACTTTTTATTCCTTAATTCTACAAACACATAGATGACTTCTACATCATAGTTAATCTATCAGTAAATTAAGCTCTGCTACTATCTAATTGGGCTCATGCAGATAGACATTAAAAAACAAACAGACCTTGCAAAATTTTCCCTATTCAGAGAGTATTTCCAAAAACCTAAACTGGTATTCTATCAGACATTTTCATTCCCTTTTTTAATGCTGCAGACTAAGGTAAGTGTAAATAAGATTTTACCAGCCACTGATCTAGCAGATGAAAAGTAGTCATGAAAGATGAAAGTGCTGTGACATTGGAACTGTTGTACTGTTTAGACTTCATCTATCCAGAATCTTCCTACTGTTTCACAATATAAACATTTTAATGTCATACTTGTACTCAAGGAACTGCTGATTTTTGTTGTCAGTCCATTTTAGACACAGCTTTTGCTACTTTCCTATGTTCTCAAAAATACTTCTCTTTCTCCTAAAGAGATAGAAAAAGTAGTTTTTGCTAGGCAAAAATCCAACCTAGCAAATGGTAAAGGTAACAAAGGACATGTCTTTAAAAGCATGTTAAGGCAAAAATTTTTTGTTGCTGCTGTGGCTACCTTCTCCTGCTTTGAAGGCTCCTTTAAGCCTTCTCTTGGGGGCTCAGAAATTCAGTCATCATCAGTGCATTAGACGTAAGTGAAAATAAACCCACTGTGATTAGAAACTGTAGGTATATGTTTTTAACTGCTGCTTTCCTTATTAGCCTTGATTTCAGAAAAAAAAAAATGCTAAGGCAGTACAAAAAGTAACCTGAAATAGTTTTAATAAAGAATTTCTGAGCTAGCACTTTTTTAACAGCCATGATTGTATACAACCTACTCTTTTAATAGATGTGTTAAAAAAAAACAAACAACAAAACCAACCCTAACAACTTTCAAGTATACAGCAAACACAGTCAAGAAATACAAAACACACAGTCAGGAAAAATACAAAAAAAAGCCTGTCATGAATATAGGTCTGAAAGAGTTCTCTCCTGTGATGGTAGATAAAATAAAGTCATAAATTACCTGGGGCATCAGTGATTTAGCAATCATATATGATTCTTCAGCTTCTTTCGTTTTGTTTAAGTTTTTGTAAGTTCTTCCTACATTCATGTGGGCACCAATATCATCTTAATAAAGAAAATAAAATTTCAAATACTTCCATGCACCGAGTATCATAAATACCTGTGCTATCAGAGAAGTGTGAAGTATATGTACTGCATAAAGAACAACAAAAAACCCACAGCAGTTCTATACTATTTTTCATCATGAAAGCTAATAATTTAACCACAAGTCAAAGGATGACTATAAATTTACTTGGGTAATGGCAAAAACTTTGAGGTCATACTTCCATGTATATATCTATCTTTAATCTCTTGGAATAGTAGTGGCATATAACTTGAAGGCTATTCATTAAGCTTCTAAAAGGAAAAAAAGGAAAAAAAAAAGTAGTTGTCTACTACTACCTAGAACATCTTTTGCAACACTTTGGAAAATAGGGAAATATGCTCTATGATACTAACTAGAATTTTTTTTTTTTCATATGCCTCCTTAGTTATAAATAAGAAAATTAAATAATAATTATATTTCATAATAAATTACAGTTTGAAGTTAATTCAGAAAGAATGTCATCCAAATAATAGTTATAAGTGAAAGTCTTTGCATCTTTCTATAGACAGAAATGTTTCTGGAGGATATTTTTCTAGTTTATTTCCAAAAACTATAGATCAAGTAACTTAGTGTATGACAGTTTCTGATGCTCAGCTGGAGAAAAAACAGGTCACTGAGATTTTAAGTAAGCTAAGCATACTGACATACTAGGAGTGTGAAGATGCCATTCAATGGCAACTAGTCAAAGGGTTTACCTGGTTGCACTTGTGTGGCTTGTATGAAGAACTGCAGAGCTCTTTCAAAATTCTTTTCATTTTCTAATGCATGCCCAACATTGTTCCACAGTTTTGCATTGTTCTTATTTACCTAAAGCCAGAAAAGAGAGACACCAATGCATAAGGTTATTAAGCTAAAATCACGTAACAACTGGTTTTATTTTAATTATGTCTTAACAATGCAAAAATGCACAGCAAGTAACAGATTTAATCAGTCTGCTATAGCTAAAGAATAACAAAACACTGCATACAGAATGATGACATTGAACTTGTTCAGAATCCATTTATTTATTTGCCCCTAGAAACAGCAAATGTTTTAAAATACATTATAGTTGTTATGGGATGTTGTACAAACTATCATATCATTTGCCATATGGACATTGAAGAAATTATTCTATGCATCAGAATTCTTGATTATTTTTGTACTGAACCATACTGTGCTTTCATCCAGATAAGAATGCATTCAACTGCTTTAACACAAGACAAAATTATCACCTATTTCTTGCACATGAATTCCCATGTGCGCATCACAATACTTTTAAAGCATTCCCCAAAGCACCTAATTAGATGTTAATACTGTCAATGTAGAAATAAAAGAGGCAAAACAAACATAATTTCCTCTCCATTTTTATCATGCTCTACTGCAGCTCTTTGAGAAGACCTGCAACACAAACTTTCCATTATCATTTTCAAATAGGATACAATACCTTTAAAGCTGACATAAACAATGTGTACTCTGACTCCCAATCCCAGTTTCTGTGCAGTGTTTTTAAGGCATGAGTGAATAGTACTGCAGCCAAACAAACCCACGACATTTTTCTGAGCATACTATTAAATAAAACAAGCAAAGAGATTTGTTATAATCACACACACAATTCTAATTTATTCTTGTAGAACTATCTCATATCCTAGGAGGCAAATAAATTGAGGACCATAATTATGAATAGTATGCTCCAAAGTATTTGCCTCATAAATGGTGTGCTCCAAAAAGAAAGAATGTCCAATTTCATTTTTTAGCTAGCTCTATGTAATTCATTTAATAAGAACAAATGCAATCCACATAATATAAAGTAAGGAAAAAATATACAGAAATTATACTTCTGTTAGAGCTTATCTGTAATTTAAGGCAACAAACATGATTGTGATGTCTGTGAGGTTATTCAAAACAAGTACAAATTGTTAAACAAATTAAAAAAAAAAACAACTATCATCCCATCCCTTAGTTTAATATCGGACAATTCCACACAGACTCTTTACTGTACACATCACCAATCTTTCCCACACTCAAGAACACATCTCAGCAGAGAGGCCTGCTGCAGAGACTACCCATCTTTCATAAACAAAATCCTAGTGCTACTGTAATATCTAAATACAAGGAAGGTTTAGGGTCTTTTTAGCAACTTTATTTTTAAAGCTGTAAATTGGGACAGTAGTTGCTCTCTGTGACAAGCTTGTTAGGAACGATCTTCTAGATTACATGCAGTTTATTTTTCTGGAATTTAAATGTGACCGACTTTAGTCACATCAGATATAAAACATTTTAACATACTGGTCATTTGGTCTCTGAATTCTAATTTAATTATGGAAAAACATGCTGAACACTCAGTAGTCTTCCTGCAATTATTACTAGTTTTTATTTTCGAAAATCTCATTTTTGAGCAGGCATATGGCTGTTCACCATTGCCAGCTACTTCTTATACTTGACATATGCAATAGCTGTTCACACCACAATGTACTTCACAGGGGTTTGCTAAAAACTGAAAGTTTTTTTTTCCCCTCCATTTGTAAGATACACAAGACATTGTGAAGGCATAAGACTATTGTGTTTGCTATTAAAAAATACTAAAAAAAAGCAAAATTAGAACAACAGAATTAGGAGAGAAATTCTAAAACATTACCAAAGTGACCAGAGAGAACTTGCATATACTGGCTATACTGGCAGATTTTTAAAAAGAAATGTCATTTTTTTTATAAAAAAAGGTACAAAGGAGGGCTCTGGGAACTACTGGCCTGTCAGCCTCACTTCTGTGCCTGGGAAGATCATTGAACTGATCCTCCAAGAAGCTTTGCTAAGGCACATGGAGAACAGGTCGATCATAGAATCATAGAATGCTAGGGGTTGGAAGGGACATCTGGAGATCATCAAGTCCAACCCCCTTGCCAATGCAGGAACACCCAGGGCATGCCACAGAAGAACAGATCCAGTCAGGTCTTGAAAACCTCTAGAGGAGACTCCACAACCTCTCTGGGCAGCCTGTTCCAGTGCTCTGTCACTCTCACATTAAAGAGGTTTTTCCTCATATTGAGGTGGAACTTCCTATGTATGAATTTGAGATAACCAGCATGGCTTCAGAAAGTGCAAGTCCTTCTATGATGGAGTAACTACATCAGCATACAAAAGAAGAGCTCTGGATGTTGTCCACCTGGACTTTTGTAAGGCTTTTGACTCAGTCCCCCACAACATCCTTCTTTCTAAATTGGAGAGACATGGATTGGATGGGTGGACTGTTCAGTGGATTAAAAATTGGTTGGATTGTCGCATCAGAGTGTTGTGGTCAATGGCTCAATTTCCAAATGGAGATTGGTGACAGGTGCTGTGCCTTGGGAGTCTGTACTGGGACCACTGCTGTTTAGTATCTTCATAATAATCCTACACAGACAGTGGGATCAACTGCACCCTCAGAAAGTTCAAACAACACCAAGCTGAGTAGTGCAGCTGAACAGACCACAGGGATGGGATGACATCCAGAGGGACCTGGACAAGTTTGAGACGTGGGCCTGTGAGAACCTCACGATGTTGAGCAAGTCCAAGAGCAAGGTCACACGCGCGGGCTGGGGCAATCCTCAGTATCAGTACAGGCTGTGAGATGATGGAATTGAAACCAGACCTGCAGAGGAGGACTTGGGTGTACTGCTGGATGAAAAGCTGGACATAAGCTGGCAATGTGCACTTGCAGCCCATAAAGCCAACGATACCCTGGGCTGAACCAAACGAAGCACGGTCAGCAGGTTGAAGGAGGTGATTCTGCCTCTCTATTCCACTCTAATGAAACCTCACCTGGAGTACTGTGTCCAGCGCTTAGGCTGCCAGTACAAGAAAGTCATTGACCTGTTAGAGAAAGACTAGAGGAGGGCCACAAAAATGATCAGATGGCTGGAACACCTCTTCTATGAGGAAAGGTTGAGAGGATTGGGGTTGTTCATTCTGGAGAAGACTCTGGGAAGAACATATTGCAGCCTGTCAGTACTTAAAGGGGGCCTGTAAGAAAGATGGGGCAGTCTTTTGAACAGGGTCTCTTGCAACAGGACAAGGGGTAATGATTTTATACTAAAAGAGAGCAGAGCAGATTTAGACCAGATATTACAAAGAAATCTTTTACAGTGAGGGATGGTGAAACACTGGAACATGTTGGCTAGAAAGGTGGTAGAAGCCCCCTCCCTGGAAACACCCAATGTCAGGCTGGACAGGGCTCTGAGAAACCTGATCTAGTAGAACATGTCCCTCCTGATCTAGTAGAACATGGTAGATCTAGTAGAACACAGCCTCTTCCAACTCAAACCACTCTATGATTCTATACAGTAATCTATATCCCCATTTGCCTTATGAGGAAGGTTTTTATTCCCACATATTTCTTAAAGCAAGAAGCCTTCTCTCTCATAAGACTTTTAAAGAGTGCTGATTCCCAGTATTTTTGTAGTAAATGACACTGCTGCCTATTTTTTCTACCAAGCCATGCTCTCCTCGTTCCTTGCTATCTTTCATTTTGTTTTTATTTTTACTGCCTCATAGTGAGATTTGTGATAATGTTTCCTCCCTACTCCAAAAAGGTATCACTAATTTCTCATCATCCAGTGCTGCCAGCTTGGCAGCACCAGTTAGCATAAATTATACTGCATGGCCTGACCTCTGATAGCAGACAACATAGACTGGAAATTGCTGCCTTTCTGTTTGTCTGAACTAGCATTAGGACTCCATTGGGGTACCAAGCCTAAAGCATCCAGGTAAGAGCAAGTCATGTGTAGAAGATAGCAGAAAAAAAAAAGGGACATGTAAAACAGGCTTATAGAGCAGAATTTCCCAAGGAGAAGTTGTTATCCAAAAGATTCTTTAGTTTAACAAATACTAAATGGCTGTGATATCCTTTCCAAGTATGGCATGTCTGAAAATTTGATCAGTAAGACAATAAAATATGTTGTGGACTGATATACATATATTATACAATTTCAGTCAGTAATTGCCTTTGAATAAAGTACAAATCAAATCTGATGAAGAAAATACTTTTTTACCTAGGATTTAAACAAAAATACCTGTGTTTCTTTACAGAACAAAGATGGGTTATACTACAAGGCTCATAAATAAAGCCCATCTTGTAGCCATATGTAATATAAGTTACACTGCATTCTAAAATGTTTGGTGATGTCTGAGGCTTTTTTTTTTTATATTTATACATGCTTATATATATAAAAAAATATGTATGTGTGTGTAGATATATTTTAAATAAACATCACAATCCTCTCAGGATAATCCACAAGTCTCTCCACAAGAATTTCCTCCTTGTCATTTGTTCACGACTGCCAAGTGGTTCTTGGTCATTACTCTGCTGTTCATCAAGCACTTGAAACAGAGTAAGAGCTATAATATAATAAATTCATACTGGTGAAAGCTCTACTGGGAAAGCTTGCAGTTATAAATATGATGATGTTCTATGAAATTAAGAGAGGTGAGATAAACCAGTCATAGGTAACACTACCTTACCTTTTATTTGATAATTTCTTCCATCCATGTGCTACTAAAATGCAGAATCCCATGCTAGGAACATACAACACTCGTTCTGCTACTACAAATCCAACAGGAAAAAAGAGGTTTGATGCAGGAATGAATGGTAGCACTATTAAGCAGAGTGCCTAGAAAAGAAACGTAAATGAATTAGTAATCAAGATTAGGCAGTGACAAACTGTACCCAGAAAGAAATTACAATTACTAAAAAAAAAAATCCCAGAAAAACAGACATACATAGTAGAGCTAAGACACTTTTCCCTTACTGAAGGGCCTATAAGTGTATTTGCTTTTTCATACTACAGAAAAGAGCAGTTGTATGACAAAACATTAGGATCAAAGGATCAAATTCAAAGCAATGTTTTAATAAGAATTCCACATACAAAACCATGACAGTCTGAGAACCTTGGACATTATCTTTTATAACAATTAAAAGTTTGTACCATCTTAAATGATGCATAAGGCAGTTATTTTTACAACAGACTTCATTTTTTAGTTTCTGTAAAAATTGTGAAGAAATAACAAAAAGCATAATTAGCCACTAAATAAACATCAATATTTATAGTGCAATAAAGGCACCCTGAAATATGTAAAATGAACTTCAGAGCTATGTAATTGCAGCTCTTAGGTTGGTGACACATCTTAACAAAAGGTGTGTTTATTAAAAGACAAATCTATCTGCTGCAAAAGAAGTGGACATGAACATTTTCTTGAACTCCTGAGTGTGAAATAGCAGCTTTACAGTCTCTGGTACCAGAAAAGAAGTAAATAATTACTTGTAAATATCTGTCCTTAGAGCTATGAAAAAGAAAACCCCTACAAAAATGGAATATTTCTTTGAAGAAAGAAAGAGGAATTTTCAATTTCAATACAACTGGCTGTCATCTGTCAAGATTTAGGCATAACTTTAGCTACCTTTCCACACTAAAATAGTTAACGCATCCAGTTTGAATGTCAATCTAGGATATCATATATAAAAATGCAACTCTGATTTTAAACTTCTAGTAAGGTTTCAAGAGGCTAAGGATATGCACATGGATCACTAAATGGCTCAGCTGATCCACATCAATTCATTAAGCTAAATGAAAATAAATACATAATTGAGCCTTGAAGAAATCATAAGCACAAAATAGAGAATATGTTGATTACTTGGGTACAAATTTTAATTAAATGCCTTTTCACATTCCTCTCCCTTTCTCCTTTACATTTATGTAGTATGTGCTCCTTATAGAGCACCTACCAACCTGTAAAAGCCTCAACACAGAATTCTATTATAGATTTTCGTAAACTACTTTGAAATGCAGGATTCATCATGTTATCCCCAAGCCAGTTTGTATGAGTTTTTAACTTAGTTATACCAAATGTCTTCGCTTTTGGGGATAGATTATGGGAAGTGAGGGTATCAATTCTGTGTTTCATTCTGTTACGAGCAGCCAAACACATTTATAAGTACAAAAGTAAAAACAAAGTTATATCCAAAGTGTTCTTTAGCAAACAATGTGCTGTTTTGGAATGTTTTTACTGCAATATCAATAAACTGTAGTTAGCTTTATAACATGTGCAAGGCTTGTATATAAGTAATTTTTTTTTTATGAAATCTTATCATAAACTGACTTAAGGAAGTCACCTCTCAAGATTTTTTTAAAAAAAATTACATGTAATTGCTGAAAAAAAGGTAGTTAGTTTTGTTTTTTGTTTTTTTTTTAACATAGGAAGGACATTGGTCCCACAGTCCCATGAAGTCAACATATTTTTAGTCAAAGTGCCCAATCTTCAGTGATCATTTATGATCTAGGCATGTAAAAAAGGTTTTTGTATGTTCTGCTTTGTGCAATTCATCCGACAACAGATGTTACACAGTGTTTTGATGAAGTTCTCTTTAGATCACTGTCATTCAAATACAATTTCTTGGGCAAGAGACTCAAAGCCCTAGTGCAGATAAAAATGCATTTTCTTCTATTCATTTATTCTTTCTTTTTATCATACTCTTTCAGCAGATGCAGAGGCTTCATTCAAAAAATATCCCAGTCAAGGTAACTAAAAAAAAAACAACTAAACCAAACAACACCATCAACAGAGAAACCATTAGAGTACACTAGAAGAAAAAAAAGCATGTGAGAAAAATCCAAAATATGACCATAAGATATGAAAAGTATCTGGTCTACTAAGTAACCAGTCAAAAGTTCAGAAGGAAACATTTCCAAGCCTGTGATAAGTGTAAGCATAGGGAGCAGGAAATAAATATTTGTTAAATTCAGAAGCACTGGTGTCTTGGTATGACAAGTATCCAAGTCTTCTTGGAGTAGGTTATTTTTTGCCCACTCCAAGCCGCCTAAGGATACCTGTCTGTTCCTGACATTTGCAGAGTAACAAACCACCAAATTTTGTGTCTGAGTAGCATGGAGTTCTTCTGCTTTATCAGAAGGGAGATAACAAAACACTATTGTTTGAGACAATTAGCAAGTATCAAAAGATACTAAAACCTTTTCTTAAATTTTGCTGGCCTACAGAGGAATGGCTATACCCAAGACAATATATTAACAAACAGGGGTCATGATCCCAGCCTGATTCTGAAAGTGACTGAAAAGCCACCAAAATTGTTCTAGGTCAGTAATATCCTTAGTACTCAACAGCTTCAATATGTATTGCATAACCTATTTATAAAGTTCACTTAAGTCTGACAGTCAAGTTATCTGACTGTTCACAGAGAGAAAGTAAAGAGAAAATACAAGAGAATTTAAATGCTCATACATTGTTTCCCAGGCATGTCCTGTACTAAGATAAGAATAATTGATTACTTCAAGCACCAAAATGACATCAGCCTGCAAAAGCATATGTTCCAATTGATAATATATATTCCCATTTTCTGTTCGTTTGTATTTCTCTAACTGACAATATTAAACTAACACAACAATTTATCTGTTTTGTTCAAAACGACAACTGTAGAACCTATGGGAAAAAATAAAATGCAGTAAAATGAAACACAACATCCCCACTAGCCAGAGTTACTTTTTCTGGGAGATGACTAGTATCAAACAGATGAAAATTGACTGAAAATGAGTCTTTCAACTTTTGCATCTCCCAGTAATGAGTACATTCTGGGGAGTCTACTTTAGGAGAACTGTGGAATGTCCACTTGCATTTGAGGAAGCAAGAGAAGGAATCCTTTCTTCTGTCTTGTCCCTCAAGCAATACAGCTCCAAATCCATATCCACATCAGTCAATACAGAAAGATATGTTGACCTATTTGCGACCTCCCTTCTCTTCTGCATTTTGGATCTCTTTCATTTGCCCTTTTTTTTTTTATTATTCCAAATAAACATCTTTATTTCTGCAGCAGGTCTTAAGCTGTACCTTTTCTGATCTCATAAACGAAAGTACCTTTTAGACTTTTCTCTTGTATCAAACTTTGGCATGACACCTCAGGTTCTCAGTGAGCTAGTGGAAGATCCTAAACACACTAGATTTGTAATTACAGAAGCTCTTTACAAAGTCTTTTATTACTCCTGTAGAGTGACACTCATTATAAGTATGAAATATCAAAATAGTGCAGCCAATTAGGGGACCAATTGTGATGAAGTCTCCATTATACTAATACCATGTAGCATCCATATGATCAGCACATAGAATCACAGCTGCCAGGGTAGCACTTTATTTTGACCAGCACAAATTTAGACTGTTTTGGCAGATCTGTGAACCAAGTATCGAAGAAAGATTTTAAAACTAGTAATTCAACATACTTATCTGTGTAAATTCTTATCAGTAAAGATTCACTTTCTTCACTTTAAAGATGTCATTATGATTTCTCCAGTAAGTCAGACTGAGAAGGTGTCACAAAGAAATTGTTCTTGGCAGACTACCCAGTCTACATCAGGGCATTAATGGCTTACTGAAATGCAGAAATAGGCTTTGGCCTACACCGTTGTTGCATGTTGTAGTACATAATTATTTTTTTAATATAAAATATTGCATTCTCATTTATTAATTGGCTTCCAGGCACTTAGATATTATGTCTGAAAAAAAGTTGTCATGGTACTGAAAGTTATACACACAACATAGGTATATATTAAAGGAAAACAACTTTCATTAAACAAGGATTATACTGTATTAAGCAACACTGAGGCTCACACACTGCAGTGAGTGACTTCAGAAGACCCTGCCTATAAAACACACTTGGAATAATAAAAGCATATATGAAAAAGCTACCCTCAAACAAAAACTAACTGACATAACAACATATGCTGTCAATTCCACTAACCCTTTTGTCTTCTGAGCTCTACTGGGTAGGGAGTAAACAGAAATAAAGAGCCTTTATGTTCAAGAGCTGTCCTATTAAACAAGTGAACCACTCCACACACACACTTGTATTGCTCTCAGTGCACTGGAGAAAAATTGTAGTTTAATCTTCCTTTTTACATAAACTGAAACTCCTTTATATTTTTTAAGTGCTGCAAAACTATAACTTTTTTTTTTTTTTTTTCCCTGGTTATGTCACCTTGCACACTTTAATCAATAAGCTAAGTCTCTTTGCTACATACAGTTTCCAAATTCACGACAGGCTTCATCAGCAATACTACGGATCATTTTCGCATATTTTCTAGTGAAACAAGTTTCCTCCCTCCAGTGACAACACAAGAAAAAACATATGAGTCAGAACTATAATGACAGGTCTCTTTGAAGTGAATCAGTATGTCAGCTGATTATCAAAGAAATTCTTAGTCTTAACTTGTAAATATTCCCACCCGTTTGTTGACTGTTACATATTTTAAAAAAATACGTTATTTCTGACACAGACCAAGATCTATGCATACCAGTTTGCTGTACACATAACTGCATCACTGATTTAATACAAAACACGGTATCAAGTAATCATTAATCTTGCGAAAATCTGCAACGGAAGCCATCAAAAAGATTACAGGGTTTGGTTGGAAAAGAAATAGCTCATTTGCTCCCTTCCATTTCCTCTAAAATAGTCCTTCCTGTTAATCCATTTCAGTTTTAAGGTCATATAATACTGAAAAACAGGAACTGATCTTACAGGTTGACAAAATTAGTTTTTCCTTAGAATATGGAAAAGACTATCGAAAAGTACTTTTGTTAAAAGAACAACGACAAAAGAGGAAAACTTGTTTTCCTAAATGCCAAAAATATGTCCTTTCTTTTACATTTATGAGAAAGAAAATCAAGTCATTGCTATATATACAGCATAACTCCTGCCATTTAAGTAAGGCAGTCAGCAGTATGGAAATGCATTCTGATCCTTAAAATATATTTAAGTTCTATTGAACCCCCCATTTGCTAGTTTAGTTCTGAATACCTAAATGAGGCTGCAATACAATTTACAAATACATAACAACAGGCATTCTCATCTTGTCTATTTTTCTCTATATCTCCAATCCAAGCCAATTAACACTCTTCAAAAAAAAGGACAAAACCAATGCATCATTCATACCATCAATACAGTCTTGGAGGAATCCCCAGGGTATCGGAGGCTGAAGACAATCAAAGATCCCAGAAAGCAGAAGAAGGTCAGCGTGGCAACATTTCTAACATCTAACAAAGACTCCACAAGAGGAATAGTTCCCATTGTCCAGTCACAGCACAGTTCTGAGGGGTTGAGAAGAAGCCAAGCATTTACAGGGAGGAGGTAGTTGAAAGTCAGCTGTCTTGCTGGGGATGGACTAACAGCAGCTGGGTTATCAAACCTAAAGCAGAAAAAGAAGCTTTTAATGAAAAAAGATATGGTCTTTATCCACTTTGTGCTTAGAAAATGGCAAACTTCAGATTCGTAGCTTAGAACCAATTACAGACATATACAATATTCTAATCTGCCTACATTTATCAGGTATGTAACTTCAGAATCATGTACAATAATTCATCTTAGCATGGGACAGAGCCTCCTCCAAGTTTAAGAAACTGGTTTGGGATATAACCAACATCAAACACATAACCAATAAAAAATACCTTTATAGTATAACATTTAATTTCTGAATTAATAAGACAAACTAAGAACCCTAAATTTTAAAAAAATGCCTGCTTGGACATGTCAATATTTTGGACATTTTTGTCAACAAGTACTGAAATATACCATTTATCACTTTCACAAAAAATGCAATATTGTGCAGTCATTGCTTACCAATATTAAAAATAAGTTAATAAACTTAAGTTGATCCATTTTTCATTCAGACCTTAAACGATCACATCCTACTTAATGTAAGTTTATTCTTTACTATTACCTTGTGAAAACTGGAAGTTGAGACTGAATAACCTGGACTCTGACAACCACAAGCAGAAGTGTACTGAACATTAGGACTATGAGCTTCAACAGTGTTTGGAGCATAGAGAGAGGAATACTGCCCTTCCCTTGAAGGATCTGTACAGCTGTGTCAAACAACACTGGCAATGTGTACTGCAAAGGAAAAAGTGTTTGTAATCAGACAGTGTACTCATTAATCCCTTAGATAAATAAGTACCTAATGTTTTGATTTTTTCTTGATATTCTCTAAACACTTGCTCCAAGTAGTTACTTAGCTCAGCTTCTTAGAGCTCTCATGACAAGACACCAAAACAAGTCCGCCATTCTAATAAAATCCCCTCTATTCGAGTATTCTTGCTAACACTACCATTGTTGAACTTGTATGCCTTTACTTCTGTATTTTTCAGACAAATTAAGAAATTTGTACTATCTTCAGAGACTTCAATAAATCATTTATGATAATAAAAAATTTTGAAGAAGTCACTATTTTGAGAATTTCAGACCCTCTGAAAACTTGTCTTATAAACAAAATTCCTTAAGAATGTTAGAAATACTATTCACTTTCTGATTTGCCCTGGATTTCTATTTTAGACCTCTGCTGCAGTAACCCATCTCTTCATGCCTCACGAACATTATGATATTGCAGTTGCCCATTACATACCCAAACTTCTTCCCCCTATACCTCTTTCCCTGTTCCTTAATGGCTTGTGCTAGGGATGATTTATTTGTTCACGTATACTGGTTGGCCAAACTACAAATATCAACAGGTTTTGAGAACTGGTCAAACTCTTAGTTCATGCTACACCTGTGCCCTGAGAAGCAGTCTCATTTTGGATATTCTCTTCTACTCTGTTGACTTATACAAACTTGCAAAACTTTCATGAAATTGAGGATCTGATCAATAGTTATTAAAAGAAAGGGAGAGTGGATTAAAAAATAGGGTCACATACTAGTGAATTCCTTAGAAATTCTTTGAAGATTATATGTTTATTCACTAGAGTTGCAACGGCAATAGCTACAAACACATATATTCCTGTAAACACAAAAAAATATGCGATTTTGGTATTCTGGCCTTGAATATGTAACCCCAAGAAAATCTTTCAGCTTTTATTGGGGCGGTTTTTGCAAAATATTCCTTCAAGTAATTAGGAACAGTAAGCTTGAAAATTTTCTTAGACTATGCAATCACATGTTTTTAAATTGCATATGGTTTTACTATTAAGAAGCCAAGAATTATTTCCTTGCAGGAACATCTTGTTTCTAAACAAAAGTTACTATTAAGCACTGATTAAGTCCTTAAATTGAGATGAAACCTATCACATTAGAAATTAAATTTAATGGCATTCCTAGAACAACAAATTTCATAAAATTATTACTGATTCAAGTAAGACTACTCCAGAAGGTCTGGTATTCATAAGAATGTGATAAAAATGCACTTGTTTATAATATGTTATCTCTATTGTAGAAATTAAAACCAAATAACCCCCTATCTTTATGTAACTCAAACTTTATTCAAGATTGTTACATACTAATCTTTTCAGACCTCAGTCAATCAAAAGCTTAGGTTTCTGTTATGACAGGTCAATTCTTTACCGAGTATATTTGGTAACATTTCTGTGTGCAAAGCACAACTTGGAAATCATTAGATTCCCTCATTATGAACCAGGTATGTTAAACATTAGTAGAGTCAAAAAAAAATCTGGAAAATGTTGTCTAACAAGACTACAGTTAGCTTCAACTGACAAAAATCAGTGCTGAAATATGACACTTTGAAGTACTTAATGCCTCATTACAAAATTCCTAAGAGATCCAACTTATTTTTCAACAGCTTACCCCTTGAGCAATAAACACTTCATACACACAACATATCCCCACCACTGTTATTCCTTGTTCTTTACACAGTGTTGCAACAGCTACTAGAAACACAGTCACTGCAATTGGAGTCCACACTACAAATAAAGAAGACAATACTGAAAATGTGTCATCTTACAACAAAAATATACATTTAATAAATTAAATTAACCTAAAAAGTGCTCTTCATATTTGAATATGCTATGTCCTGTAAAGTTATCTATTGTGTCATTTGTTATTACAGGGAAGAGTACCAGTTATACTCTACAGAAAAAAAAAAATAAATATACGTGCATGTTTTAATACCCCTCCCATAAACTGAAAAGAACTAAATGAAAGGTGAAAGACTAATTTATGATAGGAAAACAAAAAAAAAAAACCACAATCTTCCCTAAGTCACCAGAACACTTTTTCAAATGTAATGTTTTATAGACTCATGAATTTTCACAAGGTCATTTTGATTTTGGAAAATGCAAGCCTCCTAGAACTCCAATGAAACTTACTTGTGACCATCAGAGGCATCTCAGTATACTTCCACTTACCTGCATTAATAGAAGTCAATGCAAGAGTCCCCTACTCTAGGTGTTACAAAAAAAAAATAAAAATTGAAAAGTGCTTATGTCTTGAATTAAAACCAAACCAAACCAAACACTTATAAAGTACTATTATATGGATATCTTGGGGCTGAAGGTTTTTTTCCTATACTTCCCCAATAACCAGTTCTCTTGGTTTCAGCTGGGATAGAGTTAATTTTCTTCCTAGTAGCTGGTACAGTGCTACGTTTTGAATTTAGGATGAGAATAATGTTGATAACAACTGACGTTTTTAGTTGTTGCTAAGTAGTGTTTATACTAAGTCAAGGACTTTACAGCCTCCCATGCTCCTCCAGCAAGAAGGCCAGAGAGGCACAAGAAGTCATGAGGGGACACAGGTAGGACAGCTGACCCAAACTGTCGAAAGGGATTTTTCCATATATGACATCATGCTCAGTTTATAATAGGGGAAGAAAGCTGGCCATGGGCTAGGAACTGGTCAGGAACTGGCTGGGCATCCATCAATGAGTGCTGAGCAAGTGCACTATTCATCACTTGCTTTGTCAACTGTAATTCCTTTATTATTATCCATCATTATTATTATTTTCTTCCTTTTTATCTCAACCCATGAGTTTTGCTTTTTTTAGTTTTTCCAATTCTCTCCCCCATCCCACTGAGTGTGGGGGGAATGAGCAAACAGCTGTATGGTGCTTAATTGCCAGCTGGGGTTAAGCTATTACTAATACACCCATATTACCATTGAAAGAACTCTATTATCAGTGATGCAGATCTGTATATATTTGTCAATTACTTACCTATGGTATTATCTGGCCCTTTAGATTTTGTATATGACAAAAAAGCAGCTAGAAAAAAGATAGATGATAATAGTTCTGCTCTGCCCACAACTCCAGTTACCTGAAAAAGAAAAAAAAAAAATTATTCTTCTAGCAACTATTCTAGTACGAGAATGGTGCATGACAGATATGTTATCAGGGTATCCATAAGTAAGATATGTAAGAGTATGGCTGCTTTCAGTTCAATCAGTACTGAATTCAAGAACAGGATGATACCGGTGGCTGGTGCCACCAGTGGCTGAGGTACCCCTAAGTATCAAGATTAACAAGACAACTGAGAAACAATGTACTTTCTTTTATCTTTAGTAACAAAAGCATTTAAGGCAGAATTTGGGTATAACTGCTTTCTCCGTAATACTTGGAAGAAACTAGTTTTAATCAACAGGAGATTTCAATGAAGCCTGACCAGGACTGTTGTACACATACATCCTGCAGACAGTGGCATATAGACTCTATGACTGCTACGTTAGTTCATACCTTTACAGACTGAACTTATCAGAAAAAAGCATTCCCTTGACTGGTGCTATAGCAGCTCTTAGGCGAGCAGTCAAGAGTTACAAAGAAATTGATGGCAAGCTCTGTGCACTGGAGTTAAAGAATGACTCAGGCTTTACTGCAGGCCTAGAAATTTTCTGAATGATAATTTTGTTGGTAACATTAAAATTGCAGGTAATGCAACAGTGAAGAATGACTTTTTTTTTTTTTTTAATTTGGAGAAGTGCTAGAATTCATAGGGCAGAAGATTGTTTTGGAATCCCCAATTAAATACAGATTAATTTCCATTTTAGGAGCAGTCTTCAAAAAAACACTAAGATGCAACCAACAACCAGAGATGTAAGACTGGCCACTGTGTCAATGGTTACTGCAATAGCCACTGTGCTGACCACAGTACCATTTAATACTGCCTTTCTTCCTCATCCGTCCTCCTCTTTAATGCCTCTGATTACATGCAAATTTTTGCAAGTAAGCTGGCTGATAAAGAGAATGCTATTCTGAGGTAGTCAGAATATTTACCTAAGGAAACCACATAGCTCACCATTTAATTAGGATGCTGTTGGAAACTATCAGACACCTGGACTCAGCTAGAAGTTTTTACTGCTAGGGACATTCTTGGTCAAGCATGACTGACCCAGCACAGTGTAAACGAGGAAGTAACTCAATATCCAAGGCCATAGTGTAACGAAAAGTATTCAAATCTGAATCTTAAATCCTGCTGTGGCACTTCTGTGGAAGCAGTATAAGTTTACTAAGGACTCACTGACTCATGCAAAGACAAAGCATGTTTCAGAACTGATAGGCTATCACAGTTTGTGTAAACATTTTGGATAGTATGCAGATGTTTGTTTCCAAAATGTCTTCAAGATGTTTCAAGGATTTCTGGTCTGGATCTCAAAATTGTCCACCATCAAGACAGAAATTAAAGAGAACATTGTCTGTAAATCAGTTGAAAAAGATCATTAGTAAAGCAAGTGTGCTGGTGTGCCTCTACAGTCCCCGGCCAACAAAAGAGAGATTCTATTTCTATATACAAAGGTGACTTATGAAAGTCCAGTATTCACCATCCTGCAGATGTAAAACCACATGCCTCTGGCCAGAAGAGTAACAAAGTTTCTAGAAAGACTGATCTGGAATTCTCAAGACAAAGACAAATGAATCTATGATATTGTTATTCAACCCATTTCCTCAAAAATTCTTCCTCAAAAAATTAGGTATGACCACTACAAGAGTTCAGCTTCTCTCTGAAGCAGAAAATTATTTTCTATTTATCCTGCTCTGCTAACTTTTCCAGGAAAAAAAAAATAAAAATATCCAGTTATCATAAGATAGGTAAATGTTTGAAATGTTCACATGCTACATCTGCTGCTTCAAATTCTTGTGAAGAGGAGTAATTAAATGAGAGACAATTTTGAAGGTATTCAAATAACATACATCTCAATTACAGAAGATATAAAAAGTACCATCAAATGACAGGAGAAAAAAAAATGGGAAGGAGACCCGTTTTGAAGTTTTCACTGAAGTCTTATGAAGTTATTTGTCACTCGGGGCCCCCAGTTCAGCTCCTCTTTTCCTTGTATGGAAACTTCCAATTCTTTTTCCTTTCACTCTTGCGCACAAATCTCACCTGCCACCTCTTAAGAATTAGTTCTTGGTTGCACATCAGACAGAATTCTCAATGCAAACACAAAGAAAGCCCCTTAACTGATTCTTCAGGAGTACTTAAGTACAACAGCTGGGGAATTCAATTACAATTGCAGTTAAATCTCGGTCTAAGTGGTTTAAGTTCAGCACCAAGTTCTACCAATCAAATAGCCTTAAAGTGCCCTCATGTGGATAATGTCAGGAATTACATGATTATCAAATCGCTTCATAACTGTAATCATAGCTTTGAAATATATTGCCTTACATAATAACCTTTTATTACACAAAGTTTTGTAGTATTTGTATGATACTTTTTGCTAACTCTGTTCCATAGTAGTAAAAGTAACCGTGTTACTCTTATATGGAACCTGACAGTTGAAGCAAGATAAAAAATCCTATTTGGAAGGAATGTGATAAAACTACACAGGATGATCTAAGCCATGAACCACTAATGTAAATCACTAGGAACTTGGTAATGCTTCTGTAAAGACGCTATCACATTAGCTACAAAGGCAAAACCAAATCTTGTTATAGATCTTCTGTAACAAGATGACCTGCCTAGTAGATGAGGGAAAGGCTGTGGATATTGTCTACATGGATTTCCATAAAGCCTCTGACCAGCATTCTCATGTAAAAGCTGGCTGACTAAAACCTGGGCAGACGTACACTCTGCTGAGTAAAACACTGGCTATATGGCCAGACCCAAAGAGTGGTGGTAAATGGAATTAAATCTAGCTGGAGGCTGGTCACAACTGGCATTCCTCAGCGCTCAGTATTGGGACAACTTCTGTTTAACATCTTTATCAGTGATGTTGATGAGGATATAAAGAGCAGCCTCAATACGTTTGCAGAGAACACCAAGTTGGGCAGAAGTGTCAATATACTTGAGGGTAGGAAGGCTCTTCAGAGGTACCTGGGCAGGCTGGCTGGCTGGGCTGAGGCCAATCATATAAGCTTCAACAAGGCCAAGTGCCAAGTCCTGCGCTTGGGCTGCAACAACCCTGTGCAACAATAAAGGCCTGGGAAAGAGTGGCTAGAAAGCTGCCTGGAAGAAAGGGACCTGGGGTTACTTATTGATAAGTGGCTGAATATGAGCCAGCGGCATGCCCAGGGTGGCCAAGAAGGCCAATGTTAACCTGGCTTCTGTTAGAAATAGTGTGGCAAGCAGGACCAGGGAGGAGATTGTCTCTCTGTACTTGGCATTGGTGAGGCCACACCTTGAATACCATGTTCAGTTTTGGACACCTCAATACAAGAAAGACATTGAGGTGGTGCAGCAGGTCCACAGAAGACCAGCTAAGATGATGAAGGGCCTGAAGAACAACTTAGTCCATTAAGTCTGAAATGAGGCCGAGGGGACACCTTATCACTCTCTACAAATACCTTAAAGTAGGTTGTAGAGAGGTAGGCGCTCATCTCTTCTCACAAGTAACTAGTGACAGAACAAGAGTGAATGTGCTCAAGCTGTACCAGAGGAGGTCTAAACTGGACATGACGAAGTTTTTCAGTGAAAGGGTTGGCAGTCATTGGAACATGCTCCCCAAGGATGTGGTTGAGTCATCATCCCTGGATGTGTTTAAAAGCTGTACAGGCATGGCACTTGGGGATATGGCTTAGTGGTGGACTTGGTAGAGTAAATGGTTGGACTGGATGACTATAAAGGCCTTTTCCAATATAGATGATTCTATGAAACTCTTATCTTCCTCATATCAAAAGACATTCCACCTCCTAAAAACACATTAAAGAATAAAAATTAAAGTGGAATAACACCTCCAAAGCAGCAAAGTTTTAAACATTTTCTGTTTAAATATTTCCGTTTTAAACATTTCTGAAAATCAACTAATATAGTAAGAAAGAAGAGACTGAGAATGGGGTTTGCAACATGTGTGAACTGGAATCCAGGAAAGCCAACCTAAGTGGTGAAGAAATAACAGCAGAGAATTCCACAGATCTGCTTTATCAATGTTTCTGAAGTAAACAAATCTATTAAATGGCTACCGCAAGACTCCATTTGCTCCACAACATTGCAAGCCTGGTGGACCAACAGCACATAACCAGACATCTTGTATAAGTAATGCTTTTCATAGCAGTTTAAAAAAATCCTTCAGAATCAAAGGAAAGGTAAATATAAGAGGTGAGTAATGTATTTCCTCTTTCTTTTATTGGCTATGTTAAAAAATGGAAGGTCCAAACAAAATGGCCCTAAGCTAGATGTAGCACAGCAACAATAGTCCTAGAAAAAGTCCTACTGAGATTGACACAGTGACAGAAAAGAAAGTGGACAGAACAGACTTCTGCTTAGTTAGAGGAAAGAGCTTAGCAATTCTGGAAATGAGTTAAGAGATATTCATAGTATTTGCAAAATATATCACTGGGTGAATAATCACAGAACACAAATATCTATGTAAGATATAGCAGTCATCATCATAAAAGCAAGTGTTCATAGGAGAGGGATAAGTTATTAAATAAATAAATTAATGTTTCTTTAGTTATTTTTCAGTAGCTGCAAGGAATTCCAAACAACTCTTGAGCATGAAAATGTCACCTTCACCACTCATTGCAAAGGGCAGTGTAAAAATCACACAGTTTTTAGTCTTAAAATATACAGAACCCATGAAATTTAAGGTTAATTAATACAGCTTGAACAAATTAACAGCTATACCTACCGCTTCAGTATGTATTGGGTGTACTGCAAAGAGCAAGGATGCAACTATGCTGCTCCTGTTGTCCAGAAAAAGCTTACAGACCTTGAGGAAGACTACACAAACCACCACATGAAAGACCAGATTTAGAAAGTGGTAAGAAACTGCATTTAATTCGCTGAACAAGTAGTTTAAGCGAAACGTAAGGACTGTAAGGGGACGATAAGATTTATGACTCCTCTCCTAAAAGAAAATAAATAAATTAATCAATCACCATCAATGAACAAAGAGATTGTTACTCCAAAATATTTAAAAATGTATGCATACATGACTCCCCCCCTCTATTCTCAGGCATCTACCTTCAAAACAGAGACCCAAAAATCAGTTAACACTGAAAAAAAAATAATAAAAATCTAGTGAATTAAATGAAAACTCAATTTAAAATTAAAATGTTAAACAGAGAACTTAGTTCTATTTTTCCCACTTCCACATAATTTTAATGTATTATTCAGGAAGGACTTTAGGAATGCATTTACTCTCAATGACTACAGGACAGGATGGCATCTGAAAAAGATTCTGGCAGCTTTCATTACAGGGCTATATGAAAATTATGTATCAAAATCTATTTGCAGAGCTAGCAATTAGTATCTCACGAGGAACTAACACTGTATGGTACAAACATAGGAAAAGATAGATCACAAGGCAAAATGCTTGATGGGTGAAAAATCCAAGAATGTTAGAGAATCTTTATTCATTCCCTTAACACTGACATCATGTGTAACTTTTCCTAAACTATATGTAAATCTTTTAGCCATTGCCATTAATGATATTTATCAACAACTTGAATGACAGCGTATCTTTTCAGATAAAACCAGAGATATTCTACATGGGCTACAAATCAAAAACACTTACTCTAATTTAATGGCTTAACTACTCATTCCCTAATGCCTAGCTTTGTTTTTTAGCAGTGTGATGTTTCCTTCCAGACTGCAATTAGAAATAAATACCCTTTATATCAATGTCAAACTTTTATGGGAGGAGAAGGGAGAGCAGTCACAGTTGTCTGATTTCTATACTGGAATTAGATGTAGCATCTTGAAGCATGATACATGACTTTATTTTCTTAGAAGCTCTTTTATTGAACAAAAGGAAAGAATGCAAGTGACATCTGCTCCTGATCTTACAACACAAAACACTAACACTTAAAGATTTCATCTGAAACACACTCTTCTGTTAAAACCACATTAGGGAAAAGAAGCATAAAAACTCTGTGAGGTTTTTTGTTTGGTGCTTTTTGTTTGTTTCACCATTTACCTCAGACATTGGCGTGCCCCAGAAGTCATTCTGAAACAGATTTTTTAATGGAGTAGAAGGATGCAAATCTTTATTGTCCAAAATTGCTGAAACATCATCAAAAACAAAGCCACAGAAGAGACTGTTCCAGTAGCAGGCTGCTACCACACCAACTATAAGTGCTGCTTCTTTCAGGCTTACATCAGCCATCTTCCCTAAGAGTTTTCATAGACAAAAGCTGAAATACAGGAAGAGAAACTTGTATAGTTTTGCTGGTTAAAAACTAGATTTCATAAAGTCAAATAAAGACATCCAATATTTCAGAAGTTAATGACATTACATATCTAAAAATAAGATAGAAAGCTTTCCCCAAGTCTCACCCCTATTACACAATTGACTGTTTAAAATAAATACTCTCATTATAAAGTCTCACCCCAAAAAAGCCATCACACAAACTGGATACACTGCTACATTTCGTGTTTTACTCAAAAAGGAAGATTGGTGATCAATTGTGATGTAGTTTTTAGTAGACAGCTATGCACTCCAAGTGAATGCTGCAAGCTGGCAACTATGCAAATGAAGTTCTCTAGAACCTTGAGTAATTTAACATACTGACATAGAATACTAAGTTATCAAAAAGGCCAACAGCATGTTAATTATTCATGGGGTTTAGGTTTAAAAGTGTTTCTTAAAATATTTCAAAAGTAACTAAAAAACCAAACTTCAAACATTCTGAAGAACCAGGAAACAGAACTTCATAAATATTGGTGTTCAAGAACAGGTAAAAAAGGACATTAGCAACAAAAGTTAAACTTACCATTGAAGCTCACACTTCACTCATTTACATTCTTCATAGAAGTTCATGAAAAGGTCACTTTTTTCTAAGCTGTGCCAACTGCGCCAATATCACTGAATGTTCATGAGAGTCCTGACTAAAGAAAAATAACATGAAAAAAAACCATTAAAAATGAACTTTATCTTACATTTATCTTTCTTCCAAAGCCGTATAAATTATTAAACAGCAGTTTTATGATTATTTAAAAAATACTGTATGGGTGACCTGATCAAAAGGTGAAATTACTATCTATTGGGTTGCTCAAAAACAAGAAGGCAACTACAAGTCAAAGGCATTCTTTTTGACCACTGTTTGATACCACATGGATTATTGCCAGTTGTTGTGAGCAAAGATACTGAAAAGCTGTAGACAGTTCAACACTGACTTAGTTTTGAGAAAAAGGAGATAACTAAACAAATATATAGATAGCATTTTGCCCAAAACCAGAGACATGTAACATCTGTAAGGACACAGAACAGCTAATATTAGCCAGATAATATGAATTGATTATGTAAAAACACCAGTCTTACGTCTTTCAGGGTTCACACATCAAAGCTCATAAGTTCCTTGGAAAGCACAGTCTGTTTTGTTGTCCTAAACCCTGTAATGCTGGTGATTTCTTTTCCTTTAGGTTTGTTGGCTGTTTGCTTTTTGTTTGTTTGGTTTGGTTTTATTGTGTTCAGTTTTAAGTACACTAGCTTCTAAAAACAGGCCATAGAGATATCTTATCCAGATACGTAATCTCTCCGAGTTGTGGTTTGCATCCTGGGCCTGAAAGCACAACAATCACCTATCACAACTAGTAAAGGGGCAGAGGTATAGGAAGGAATACTTGTGCAACAAGATGCAGGCACCGTTAAACTAAAAGGACAATGATAATTTAAAAGGAATCAAACCAATCCATACAGTATTACTCACATACTGGTAGTGAAAGATTTATATCCTTTTGTAGTACTTGCAGCACTGGCTACTGCTGTTACTTCAACCAAGAAAGAGTCTTTTTTTCAGAACTGCCACCACCTTTGTCATAAAAGGAAAAAAAAAAACAAACAAAACACAATGTTAAAGGATGCTACTACATCTTTTTGCCAGGCTGAATCAGAGTACTTTAAAATACTTGGACAAGATTAAGTCCAAGCATATTTATATTGTTCTTGGCAGTCAAAGAAATTGTATTTAAAAAGGAAAACAAAGCATAGTGCACGAATACATGAAAAGACAACTCACTTTTGAAGTTCAAATCACTTAAGGTTTTCACTTCACCCCCTAAAGAATGTGGAGGAGAGGAAATTGCTGTTTCTTACCCTGCTAGAAAGAGTTTTAAATTCCTTATTTGCCACAGCTTCAGAAGAGTGCACTTCCTACTTCATGAAGTTCACTAGTTCTACTGAAAAGCGGTGACATCTGAAAAGGGCCTACAACAAACATATAATGATTTTCCAACATACGAGCCTATATTTTCTACTGTGCTGAAAAAATAAATGGGACAAGCTAATATTGCCAAGCAAAACGAGCTGTAGGGTTTATTTAAATTTGCTTTTTAAGAAAAGGAATCACAAGTAGGTTTTTGTGACTTAAGACTTCTTTAATAACAATTTAAGTTTACTAGATTGGTTGAAGCAGCAAGCCCTTGTACACACTGCTTTGCGTACCAAGCAATAGCTCTGAGATAGTTCTTTAACAACCTCATTTCCTGAAGAGCTATCGCTACCCAACTAGGATAAAAAAAAAACCAACCCAAACAAATGATAGATTCCTAAGTATAACCTCCTATCAGAAGGATATTTTAAAAAAAAAAATAAATATATAAACCCAACCTTAATTGCTAGCTCCGTAACTATTTCTGTAGTCTTTTAGTCTTCCCAACACAGAATATTTGTCAATATAGCTATTTCACTCATCCCTTAATCTTAGGCAATTCTGATTCTTTAACAAGCCTTTCTTTTAGCTCATATTTCTAGCATTTCTTCCACTCACAGCTTTGATTTTACAGCACTACTTACAACACTGTTCCCTGACAGAGCTACATTTACCTACATGTAAACTGTAGGGAAAATACTGTTTTTGTTTAAATGAACTCTTAGGCATAAGGAAATTAAGATTTTACCTACACCCTAAGTCAGGTTTAAGTGGCTTAGCCCACATCAGAGAACACCAGAAAAAATTCAACTTAAACTTCATAAATTTTAAATTTGCATTTCATCCTCTTCTTTACATGCACATTTCAATCACAGATACGACTAAAAATAGATGGCTATAATTTGGTCTTCCAAGACAAGAGACACCAATACTCCAGGTAATTCTGAACAGCTTACTAAACTTACTGTAAGGAATGTGAACATATTAAACAAAGGGCATTGTTCTGGTTTTAGCAACAAGTCACAACATGCTGCTTGAACTGTGCCAAGCTTAGTAACCTCAAGAGCATCACATCACATCCTGCACAAATTTTTACAGTGAGCAAAAGCACTAGGTGGTTTTGGTAACAGATGGGCATAACAGAAATTGGTAAGAGCCTCCATTTTCCAGCAGTTTACTGGAAAGCAAGCACAGAGAAAAATAGAAAATGCAAGGCTACATACAATCTGTAGCACAGGTACTTTACTACTTCTGATTTGCATTCTGGTATTCTAAGGCTTTACTTTCTAGAAATATAAAGATATATAGAGTTAGGAAAATTACTTTTTCTACCGGGTCTGATTACAGATTAGTTTAATGTTCTTGCTTATTCAAGGCACAGATCTGGAAAAGATGTTTTTTAAGTCCTTTATTTTAATGTAACACAGCAGATTTCAAGGAAAGCTCACCATCAGAATTACTACTAACGATCTGCTACTACAGCTTCAAACATGGAATGATCATCAGTGTCTGAGAATGTAACTAAAACAGAAGGAGGCTTATAAAAGCTCATCTGTACTTGTTAAACCAGGTAACACTATGTCTGCCATTAATCTCATTGGAAAACAGAAATTGGTATTTGACAGCCAATGCTAACTAATCTGTTATCAGTTTGATGCTGGAAAGTAAGGAGCACGCAAGACTGAGAACCTCCCAGATCACAGATGTGTAAGAAGCTGATGAAGCCTCTGTATGATTCAACTCCTCCAACAAGTAGATATATTCCCCTTCTTGCCCAACAGACACAGTGAAATTTCCTATCAACCTACGGTCTTGCATGTACCAGTACTTCACCACTCCCAGTGGTGGATGTATTGATAAATACCTGTAAAACACTGCCTAACAACTTGTTTGTTAATAACAGCTTGCTGAGATAGAGAAACACATTATTGCCTGTCCAACACA
This sequence comes from Chloroceryle amazona, assembly GCA_027560015.1. Taxonomy (NCBI): domain Eukaryota; kingdom Metazoa; phylum Chordata; class Aves; order Coraciiformes; family Cerylidae; genus Chloroceryle; species Chloroceryle amazona. Next base: position 43,846 of record JANHFX010013174.1, on the reverse strand, counting down.
TTTAAACAGTTTGCTTGTACCTGAAGTTATCTTTTCCTCTCACCTCCCTGCTACTTTCACAGCTTGTAAGACTGCCCATCAGATACCTTAACTACTACCCCTTGTGCAGTACAACTGACAGTTCATGGTCTATGGAGGAACAACTACAGAGCTCCCATTTGACTGAGTGAAATCAGGACAGACACATACTTTATTACCAAGATTTCTCTTAGATGTTTTAATTTACAACAGTATCTGCCCATGTCTTGAAGAATATACAGCTGAAAACAGTAAGCAGCAAGATTAACCTTGAGACAGAAACTGAGTGATCGTGAGAGACAGCTGTGGAAAAAAAAAATGTCTGAGCTGTACAAAACACCTGATTGCTAGTCTAATTTTCTCAAGCTGTTTGGCACAGAATTTTGCATTGTACTGTTTTGATGCCTGTACAGAGATATTAAGTAGAAAGGACAGACAAGAAACTCCAGCAGGTCTGGCTTGTGAGGCATGTTAATTTCATCTTCCAACTTCCTGAGAACCCTCTACCAGTTCATCCAGTCTTCTTCAAGAATTACAGATACGAGTAAGATATGACAAAAATAAAACCCAACTCCCAAACACCTAATTAAAAAAAAGAGAAAACTTTTAGAAAAATAGAAAACCAAAAATATTCCTCTACCAACACTATCAAATCCGTGACACTACAGACTTCATATCACAAAATATAGTAAGTCGGCTGCACAAAAAAAAATTCAATGCAAATAAAAAATACAAAATGATATTCTAAGAGTATCCTCAGTTGGGAGATTTGAAATGTGGAAGCCATTGTCTGCCCATATGAAATTAGGAAAAATTAGTAAGCATTTTGTCTGGAATACTGCTACAATCCCTAAATAAGAAACAGTTATATAGCACTCCATAATTAGCTCCCACTTAAGCTATTTGTCAAACAGATTGGTTAATTTCAATTTTAGGAACAAATGTGATTGTTAAAATTAATCTCAAACAGAGTCACAATTGCAAAGTTTTTACTTTTTCCAGCTTTTGTATGAAAGCTCTTACTACTCCTGAAAACACACAGCATAACTGACATATTACTGGTATTTGCAACTTTTGATAAACTCAGTATTTCAAAAGCCAGTTGAATCTGTCTTATTCCCTGTACATAACAGAACATTAGATATTACAATCCAAAGATTGATTTTTTTTCAAGTCTCACATTTGCAAGTATTTTCATTTGTACTTTGTTAAATATACAAATATTAAGAATACACCTGACTTTTCAGTCACACAAAGCTGCTAGCACTTCAGCCATAATCAAACTACAGCCTTGCTCTGGAGGTGACAATATAAGCAACAGTTATATCCACAGAGTCACTTTGAGAAAAAAGGTCTTTGCATATTCAAGGTGAAGCATTTTTTCTGAGGCTCTACTAATGTCCTATTTTTTCTTGCCTACCTGCTACCTCATCTGTATTTTTATTTTTAGCTAAATTGAATATTATTTCTGCTGACTTGATATGAGTCATGACAGAAAGAGATCATAGTTTTGTACCTGTTGTCCCTTTCCAACATAGCTTTTAAATTTATCTTCCTTTAAAAATGTCTCTCCAAGGTAAAACTCCAGTATGAAACAACTCTGATGTACAGCTGACATATTTCAGTGATTAGGCTTGAATCTCATGTAGGAGAAGGAAAACAACGCTTGGGAAGATGGAAGAATGCAAAACATGCTTGGATTCCCCTTTCATTTTGATGAGATTCTAGAGCAGAATAAATACAGCGAGTTTTATTGTGGCAAACTTCCCTTACAGATACTACCAGATGAAGAGGAATTGGACTCATCTGAAGTACTCTTCATTCTCATCAAGGCAATGTCCCCCAGCCTTCTCTTCATACTGTTCTGAAAGATCAACTAGATGAGGAATGGCAGCTTAAATGGGAATCAGAACATGTTGCACAACAGATTTCCCCGGGGGGAAGACTATGAAGAGCTTACTATCAACCAAGCAACTGAATTAACACTTGGGACATTTTAGGGTACTCTGGTACAAGCAAGGATCAAAACATGAACCAATTTAAAAACAAGTGAGATGATGATAAGGGTTTTAGCTACAAGGTGTTTCAGTGGAACCAGTGCAACAGTCAATTGAAATTCAGACCACATAAGTGCATGCTTTTTTTTTTTTTCCCTACATTCAAACACTAAAAAAATAATACCTTTTCTCTTTAGAATAACTATATAAAACATGATTTGCTTCCTCATAGGACACTGATGCAAAAATAGTGTCTCTAAAATAATGATTATCACCGTCAGTGTTCTAGAAATGTAACAGCGCAAACTGCATGTTTAACTCCAAAGAATAAACAAGAAAAGCTACATGGGTGGCATAAGCTGAAAAGGCAGCCTTTAGACTCTGCTATGCATGTACTTATTTAGTATGCTTGGCCTGTATATGATTTCTTGGGGTATTTTTAATAACATTCCATTAGGTCTTCCATATTGCAGTTTTTTTATTAGGTCTTTGAAACAGCACACTGTTAGCATAACCATGGTTTAACATGGATATCTAACTCTTCTATCAGGGTAGGTCAAGCTGTGTACTATGAAGCTAAATGTTCTTTGGCTCCAGAATTACAAACATATATTCCCACTAAAAGATGAGCCACTTACACAAAGTTTGTCACACGATTAGACATGTTGCAGAACAAAAGAGAAACTAATTCACATGGTCTAAGCCATTCTGTATTTTAAAGCTGTTCTCATTTTGCATGGGGTTAAAACTTCCATTCCTTTAACGTCACTTTTTCACTTCTGGAAGATTGCATGCCCACCTCAAAACCCCTTTTAACTCTACATCAATCTTCCTTACTTGCTGCACTACACAATTACAAGCTAGTTGTGGTTTCACCACCAGTATATAATGTACTTTCTGTTGATTCTGTAACAGAGCAACACTCAAAAAATGCTGAAGTACATTAAATAGCTATACTGGCTTTAATAGCTTGTTAACTTGATGAACAGGATAAAACAAAGAGAGCTCATATTCAGAAGCATCCTAACATCAATGGATTATCACAGGGGGATCCATTTCCTGAAAGCTCATCTTGTAGCAAGAAAGCATTATTCTCTGTGGAATTTTATTTTTAGTAATATTCATACTTTGTAGTATTCATCAAAGATAATCTGGGCTCTTTCTCTTCCTCAGATAAACAGTTCACTCTTCTTACCTAATATAGAGCTGAAATTAACCAATCTGTGGCTGACATATAAAAGTCCTTTCAATCATGAATTAAGAGTTCTGGCATGACTGGAGCAAGTTACATAACTATAAGGGCTGCCAAGTACCTTGCATCTTGTCAGCCTTCATTAACTATCAGCACTAATCTAGAGACAAAAAAAATAAAAATAAAACAATAATCCATAAAACAGCAAAACTCCAAAGACATCATTATGATCACCTTTCTCTTTCTGTTAAGAAAAACAAATCCTCTTCATCTTTCCAAGGCTGTTGAACGAATACAAAGATATGTTCACACACCACAGAATTCCAAACTTTTTGTCCATCAGACCACTACCAATGCTCAGACTTCCTTGCTGAGCACCAGTACGCAGTGGATCCAGGTAGTTTATCGATGTGATCCTTTCATGCACTCCTCTGAAAGCCATCTCCTAGATCCCGACTATTACACACTTAAAACTGACGCGCACGCACGTCTGGGTAGTGCTGCAGCCTTCTAGGCAGCCAGTCATGCGGGAAGAGCATGTTGCCCGCAGCCCTGAAGCAAAGCGGGAAACGTAAGGCCAGGGTGGTGGGGGGCAGAGGGGGCCAGAGAGGCGACCGCCGCTAGGAGACCTGATGAAGGAAGGGAGTCGAGCCAGGGCTCAGGCCCATGCCTCGCTCAGGCGGCGCGGAAGCGCGGCCAGAGACCGATGCTACAGAGCAGCTCAGCAGGAGCGGAACGCTCACGGCTGAAGCCCAGCAGGCACAGCCAACGGACCACAAACCGCCACGGGAAACTATTCCACGCAGCGGCTACATCAGACCAGACCCGACCCTCCCGCTTTCACCAAAATCTCATTTGAGAGGAAACGCAGCTCGCCGCTACCCACCCTACCTGAGACTATGGAGGCCGCTACCGGGACCGCCGCCCACAGCCCGCTGCGCCGGCGCCAGGCACCGCGCGTGCGCACAGCGCCCGTCCACCCACCCCACTCATCTGTCCACCCCACCCCTCCGTCCGGCAAAGGCTGCCGGGGAAGCCCCCCCCCCCCAGGGAGGGCGAGTTGGGAGCTGTGGTCCCGGAGGAGCCGTACAGCACGCTGGGACACGCAGCCCGTTGCTGTTGCTCTGGTGAAGCTGTTCGCTTGAGTGGGATTGCGGCCTGCCCCGTCCGTCTCTCCACTGCGTGGCCGTGCAGTACCTCGCGTTTGAGAGTGCTTGGTTGGCACCGTGAGGCCTGTGGTGCCGTGGGAGTGCTGATTTTCCCCGCGCCTGCGAGTATCCCGGTCCCCGAGAGTGGAGCCAGCGACAGAGTTTGATGGCGTGGCCTAGCAGCGGCCTCCGCCGTTCTCTGGGAGCGGTGAGGCCAAGGGGCGGGATGAGCCCTGAGGAAGGAGACCAGGAGCGCTGCTGTCTGTGCTGCCTCCGGCTGGGGCCACCCAAGCTTCCGCGGGAGCGCCGTGGACCGCGGGCAGCTGGGGTGGTGGTGGGGCGGAGCCGGGCGGCGGGTCCCAGGCAGAAGTGCCCGGGTGCGGGCATTGTTATTATTCCCGGGTTAGAGTACGCAGGTGGGAAGAAAATAGGAACGCTGTGCAAGCTCCTGTTTGGGCTGGGGCTTTGTAGTTAAGATGTAGTGCTCTGTAAAGCTAGTAGATGAGGGCTAGTCTGAGTAATGGAATTTGAACACTGAAGTAGCTTAAATAATGTTAGTCCTGGTAAACTAACATAGAATTAGCACAGCAACATCTGCATGACTACGGTGCTTCTTGGTATTCAGTCTTGATCATGTATGCATTACTCTGTGCTACTAGTTATATACACCTTTATGGAAGAACAGCTGTTGCTACTGGTGCTTAATTTCATTGTGATGATAACTTATCATCATGGTAGCTTAGCTGCCTCTTTATGTGGTTTCCTATAGGCAATGCAGGACATTATTGTTCTAGTAGTACTTGAGTACTCCCATCAGACCTCCTTTTTTATCTGCACTTGCTGAACTTTGTAACATCTGGCTATTTTATGTATGCTTGATTCCTTCAGTAAGTCAAGAAAATCTTGTGATGGTCAATGTCAAGGAGTATCAGGGAGTGTGAGAGAGAGATTGACTAGTGGACCCACTCAATAGAAAGGGTGGAATGGAAAAAAGTCCCTGCTCGCGGAAGCAGGTGAACCACCCTCCCAGCCTCCCTCACCTTCCCCATTACCCTTGCAGAACAGGTATGGAGTCTGTAAGAGGAACTGGCTGTTGGAGAGGAGGATGGTTCACCCAGGCCAGAAATGCCAGAAAGACTGAGTCGCCACAGACCTGGCATCACAACTGGCTCCAAAAGGAAAAGCAGATGGGTCATTGTTGTGGGTGACTCTCTACTGACAGGGCAGAGAGGCCAATGTGCTGTCCTTACCCAGTTCACAGGGAAGCCTCCCTGGGGCGTGAGTTAGGGATGCGTTGACAAACTTCCTGCCCTAGTAAACTCCTCTGATTATTACCCTCTTTTAGTCTTTCAAGTGGGTACAAGGATCCGAAAATCAATCAAAAAGATTTTAGATTCTTGAGACTACTGCTTAAGGGATCAGGAATGCAAGTTCTGTTCTCCTCTATCCCTTTAGTGGCAATCATGAATGAGGAAATGAACAGGAAGAGACAGCAGGTCAACTCATGGCTCCAGGACACGTTATCGGCAAGTCTTTGGGATTTTTGATCCTAGGCTGCTGTGCAAGACACTTGGCCTGCTGGTGGCAGGTGGGATGCACCTGTCCCAGAGGGAAAGAGAATTTTGGGGCAGGAGTTAGCAGGGCTCATTGACAGGGCTTTAAACTAGATATGAAGGGGGAAGGGGAGATAACTGGGCCTGTTAGGAATAACCTCAGGGGAAGCATGCTAGGGCTTGAAGAATGGTGGACTACTGAGGACTCTCCCTCTGCCATTTCAATTGAGAGAAGGGCTAGATGTTCAGAAATCATGGAAGCACCTGAGAAGGGTCTGGTAGGAAATGGGGCCCACACTCACAAAAAGGTGTTGGAATCATTAGTTCATCTGAAGTGCATCTGTACCAATGCATGCAGTATGAGCAACAAACAGAGGGGGTTTGAAGCCATGATACACCACGAAAACATGGTGGGAGCTTCACATGACTGGAGTGCTGCAATCGATGTCTACAAGCTCTTCAGGATAGACAGAGAGAGAGGTGGTGGAGTGGCCCTGTATGGTAGAGAATGCTATGAGAGCTCAGAAATCAAGTATAGTGATGATGGGGGTTGAGAGTGTTTGGATTAGGTTAAGGGCCGATAAAGCTGATCTTGTCATAGGAGTCTGCTATAGACCTCCCAACCAAAGCAGTGAGGTGGATGAAGCTTTCTATAAGCAGTTGGGAGAAATCTCACAGTTACTTGCCCTTGTTCTTGTGGGGGACTTTAACCTCCCGGGTATCTGCTGGGAATACAACACAGCAGAGAGGGAACAATCCAGGAGATTCCTGGAATGTGTGGAGGACAACTTCCTCACACAGCTGGTAAGTGAGCCAACCAGGGAAGGTGCCCTCTTGGACCTGCTTCTTGTGAACAGGGAAGAGCTTTTAGGGGAAGTAAAGGTTGGAGGCCATCTAGGGCATAGTGATCATGAGATGATTTGAGTTTTCAATCCTTGGAGAAACAAGGAGAGGGTTTAGTAAAGCTGCCACCTTAGACTACTGGAGGGCAAACTTCAGAAGACTGATTAACAAAATCCCTTGGGAAGCTGCCCTGAAGGGTATAGGAGTCCAGGAAGGCTGGACATGCAAGAGAGAAGCCTTAAATGCACAGGAGCAGGCTGTCCCCGCATGCTGAAAAACAAGCAGGTGGGGAAGGAGACTGGCCTGGTTAAATAGGGACATCTGTCTGGATGTCAAGAACAAAAGGAGAGTCTTAAGACCTTTGGAAGAGGGGGCAGGTCTCTCAAGAAGACTATAAAGATGTAGCAAAGCTATGCAGTGAGAACATTAGGAGAGCCAAAGCGTGGCTAGAGCTCAACTTAGCTACAGCTGTTAAGGATAATGCAAAATGTTTCTATAAAGTCATTAATGACAAAAGAAGCATTAGGGAAAAATCTCCCTTCTTTATTGGTTGCAGAGGGAAACAGTAACAAAGGATGAGGAAAAAGCTGAGGTGCTTAACACCTACTTTGCCTCAGTCTTTAGCAGTGGAACAGGCTCAGCCTCATGAGCTAGAAGACATGAAAGGGAAGCAGAATGAGGTCATCACAATTAAAGAGAAATTGGTCAAGAGACCTGATACACTGCTTGGATGCACACAAGTCTATGGGACCATATGGGTTACACCCAGGGGTGTTGAAAGAGTGGGCAGACATGCTCACCAAGCTGCTTTCCATGATTTACCTGAAGTCCTGTCTAACTGGGGAGATCCCAATGTATTGAAGGGTAGCAAATGTAATACCCATTTACAAGAAAAGCAGAAAAGAGAATCCAGGAAACTGTAGACCTATCAGTCTGACCTCAATACCAGGGAAAGGCATGGAGCAGATCATCTTGAGTGCCATTAGAAGCCATATAATGGACAGCCAGGGGATCAGGCCCAGTCAGCATGGGTTTATAAAAGGCAGGTCCTGTCTGATGAACCTGATTGCCTATGACAAGATGACCCAACTATTGGATGAGGTAAAGGCTGTGAATATTGTCTACCTAGACTTTTGAAAAGCATTTGACACTGTTCCCCATTGAATTCTCATAGAATTCAATTCTCATAGGCCTGGATGAGCGTATGATCTGTTGGATCAAACACTGGCTGGATGGATGGTCCCAAAGAGTGGTGGTCAATGGGGTTAAATCCAATTGGCAGCTGGTTACAAGTGGTGTTCCTCGGGGCTCAATGTGGGGACCATTTCTGTATAACATCTTTATCAATGATCTTTATAAGGATATAGAGTGTATCAGTAAGTTCACAGATGACACCAAGTTAAGTGGGAGTGTCGATCTGCATAAGGATAGGAAAGCTCTACAGAGAGACTTGGATAGATTGGATTGATGGGCCAGTTTTATTGGGATGAGCTTCAGCAAGGCCAAGTGCCTGGTCCTGCACTTGGATCATGACAACCCCAGGCATTGCTACAGGCTTGGGAAAGTGTGGCTGGAGAGCTGTCTGGAAGGAAAGGGATCTGGGGGTTCTAATTGGCAAGCGGCTGAATACGAGCCAGTAGTGTGCCCAAATGGCCAAGAAAGCCAATGGCATTCTGTCTTGTATTAGAAATAGTGTGAGCAGTAGAAGTAGCGAGGTGATTGTTCCCCTGTATTCAGCACTGGTGAGGACATACCTTGAGTCTTGTGTCCAGTTTTGGGCACCTCTGTACAAGAGCGATATTGAGGTGCCAGAGAGAGTGCAGAGGAGGGCAATGAAGCTGGTGAAGGGCCTTATGAAGAGCAATTGAAGGAGCTATAGACTGGTAAGCCTCACTTCCATCCTTGGAAAGGTAATGGAGCAATTTATCCTAGGCATTATCCTTAGGCATATCAAGGACAAATAGCTCATTAGGAGCAGTCAGCGTGGTTTTACCAAGGGAAGGTCATGTTTCATCAACCTGATAGCCTTTAATGAGGACATAACCAGGTGGATAGATGATGGTAGAGCAGTGGATGTGGTTTATCTTGATTTTAGTAAGGCATTTGACACTGTCTCCCACAGCATCCTTCTGGCTAAACTGAAGCAGTGTGGTCTGGATGATCAGGTAGTGAGGTGGATTGGGAACTGGTTGAAGGAAAGAAGTCAGAGAATTGTGCTCAATGGGATGGAGTCTAGCTGGAGGCCTGTAACTAGTGGGGTCCCACAGGGGTCAGTGCTGGGACCAGTTCTGTTCAATACATTCATCAGTGACCTGGATGAGGGCACAGAGTGCACAGACAGCAAGCTTGCTGATGACACCAAGCTGGGTGGAGTGGCTGACACACCAGCAGGCTGTGCTGCCATCCAGCGAGACTTGGACAGGCTGGAGGGTTGGGCGGGAAGAAATTTAATGGAATTCAACAAGTATAGAGTCTTGCACCTGGAAAAGAACAATCCCAGGTATCAGTATAGGCTGGGGACTGATTTGTTTTAAGGCAGCGAAGGCATAAAGGACCTGGGGGTTCTGGTGGACAGCAGGATAACCATGAGTCAGCAATGTGCTCTTGTGGCCAAGAGGGCCAATGGCAACCTGGGGTGTATTAAAAGGGGTGTGGCCAGTAGGTCTAGAAAGGTTCTCCTGCCCCTCTACTCTGCCCTGGTAAGGCTGCATCTGGAATATTGTGTCCAGTTCTGGGCCCCCTAGTTCAAGAGGGACATAGAACTGCTTGAGAGAGTCCAGCACAGGGCCACAAAGATGATTAAGGGAATGGAACATCTCTCTTATGAGGAAAGACTGAGGGAGCTGGGGCTTTTTAGCCTGGAGAAAAGAAGACTGAGGGGTGATTTGATCAATGTTTATAAATATATAAAGGGTGAGTGCTGGGAGGATGGAGCCAGGCTCTTCTTGGTGATGCCTGATGATAGGACAAGGGGCAATGGGTGGAAGCTGAGGCATAGGAAGTTCCATGTAAACAAGGAGTAATTTTTTCACAGTGAGGGTGACAGACACTGGAACAGGCTGCCCAGGGGGCAGCCTTGAGGAAGAGGTGGCTAAGGGGAGACCTCATCACTTTCTGCAACTACCTGACAGGTAGACATTGTATAGGGGTTGGTGCTGGTCTCTTCTCACAGGTAATTAGCGATAGAACAAGTGGGAATGGCTTCAAACTGCAATAGGGTAGCTTTAGATTGGATATTAGGAAAAATAATTTAACAGAGTAGTCAAGACACTGGAATAGGCTGCCCAGGGAGGTGGTTGAGTCACCATCCTTGGATGTGTTTAAGGGTTGTTTGGATGTAGTGTTAGGGGATATGGTGTAGGGGAGAACTTCATAGAGTAGGGCTGATGGTTGGACTCGATGATCCCAAGGGTCTTTTCCAACCTGAATGATTCTGTGATTCTGTGTAGGGTGCATGATGGAACAGGTCACAGAATATGTTCAGTGTAATATTTTGTTACAGTTATTGATCTTGTTTGTTATTTTTTTCTATAAAATACATATCCCTGCTGTGTTGTTAGCTTTTTGAATAATAATGTATATTCTAGTTAGTCTTAATACTTTCTAAATTTTCTCAGCCATTCATGCCATATTCATAATTTAGCAGATTAAAAAAGGTATGGTTGTAAACTTTGCAGAATCTGATTTTTGAAATATTGTTATTATAAAGGCTAGAGCCAGCTCTAGAGAGTAGAATAATCCAATTCCTTTTTTCTTTTTCAGATACTGCATTAAGGCGTATGAGAAGTCACTGTGGCACACAGCAACCAGTAGGTAAGCAGTAGAACAAAGCTTTGCAGCTCTTTCTGATCAGATTTTTGTCAGTTTGCAGGTTGTTTACTATCCTTTATCTATTCAAGTATTCTAATCAGAAGGAAAGGGTGTTTAATACAAGATTTTAATACCTTGGAAATGAATGTCAAGAAATGGATGCTGATAGTATCAAACTAAAGCAGGTGCTGGTTGTGTTTTAAATATTCAAAATAATTATTTTGTGACTGTAAGATGTTTATCCTACAAGGGCTTGTTCAAAGGACATCTATTTGTCTTTGTTCATTAACATAAAATACTGCATTAAGATGTGAGAAGGAAAAGAAGGATATTAAAGTTAAAATAGAAGTTTCACATGTGTCCCAATCTTCACGGTTAATGTCACAAATTTGGTGAGTGTGCATGATGTAATTTTTAACTTAAAGAAAAAAGTGGGTTTGCTGTAGTCTCCATTGACATGCGGAATCAAACTCTACAACCCGAGAGAGGTTATACAGTAGGTGTGTTTATTACAGCGCCAGGAGCAAGGGGGATCACTCCTCCTAACTTGCGTGCTGTACTTCAAAACAAGCAATTATTTATCATGAGAAACATACATATTCATTGGCAAAGGAGGGGTTATTACAATTAATTCCAGGAATAAGTGTGGTTATTATAATTATTTCTGGGAACTCATGATCATAAGTCTCCTCCCATTGACAGCTGTGCACTGTTGTCTGGTGGTCATGGGCTGGGGTCTTCTGGAGGAAGGCCCACAGTCTTCCTCGCAGTGTATTTTTACCTTTGGCTCAGAATGCAAGGCTATGCTGAGCTGTCAACCACAGAACTGTCATGATCTGGCTTATCTCTGTAGACCCCTCTCTGTTCCTGCTTAGCTTGTAGTTAGTCCCTCTTATCTATACAAACCAAGTTTACTCAAAGCAGTCTATCAGGGTTAGTTTCTGTTCAAAACAAGCAACAGCCACGAAATTAAAAGGCTACAACCCGACATTTATGGCTCACCATGTAGACCAAAATGTGAACATAATCAGTGTGACGAAATCAGTACAGTTATTAGAATTATCTTGTGTGCTTCAGTGGCAATCCTCCTTTAGATCATTTGACATAAAATTAATTGGCATTGATAATATCTGATAATTGTTATTTTAATTTTTGTTCCAGGAAGAAAAATTATAAATTCAATATGGCACCCATTTTAGATTGGAAGAAACTTATGAAAGTTGATCCAGATGCTCTGCCTAATCAAGAGACACTAGCAGAAAGATTGCTCGAAACTATGTCCAAGGTACTCAAGGGGAGAACATGGTTTAAGGGTTTTTTTATACATTCTTGCCTGAAATGTCTGGCCCTTCACAGACATAACTGACTGTACTTTGTAGATTTTGTTGGTATTTGTATAAAAACCTCTCTTTCCTTAGGTTGATGGGAAAGACTTAAAAATGGAAACTCCAGAACAACTAATACAACTTTTTAAAATTACTCAGTCACTATTGAAGGTTTGTATTAGTCTTCACTTTCTACAATTCTGCAGACACATTTGTTTATTGTCTGTTTAAATGAAAGTGTCATTGTTCTCTTTTGTGTTGTTTTTTGGTTTGTTTTGTTCCCCCCCCTTTCCTTGCATTGAACACACTAGTTACTCCTAAGAGCATTTATTTACTAAATGTGTGCTTGCACCAGAGTATCTGCTTGTAGCTGTTGGGATTATGGCATGTAGCAGTGGGAAATAAAGTAAAAAGGACTAACATAGCTATGTAGTTAAAGAATCTTAGTTTTATAGATTTAAAATGCAAAAACCTCAAAAACTGTTTATATATTTTAAGTTACTGGTAATGATTATGACTTTTAAGAGAAGTTTTTTGTGCTAGTTTGATGTTTTAGAATAAATAAAAATGTCGCCATAACTGAATAAACACTGCCATCCTAAAACTGATCCTGTGAATCTATCATAATTGTATTTGCTCATGAGTATACTGAAAGCAATAAGTAATATCAGCATAGGTTAGCACATTAGAGTGGCTTTTTTACTGTTTTCAATTCTCATTAGTATGCTTTTGACTGTTTAGGTTGTCCTATAGAAAAAATTGCTAAAGAAAATACTTCCACTCTCTGAGCTTCTTAACTGTCAGTACAGGGAAAAATATGAAAGTGGTTTCATTTGTTTAAAGAGAGAAAATTGGTGTTCTTCTATAAATGTTTTCATCATTTCAAACATGAGGTCTATGGAACATTATTAATTTATGTTAGTAGTAAATATTTCTTATTTGTTTACTATACCTTTTTTCCCAGATGAAATCTGAAGAGGTAGAGCTGGCACTAGAAGAAGTTGAAAAAGCTGGGAAAGAGCAAGCCACATGTGGTAACCAAGCCTTTTTATGTTATTAAATGTATTTCTTTAGTTTGTTTTGATTTGGCTTGGTTTTAAGTATATGGAACTGAATAAAATGCCAACTGCTCTGAAGTCAGTTTCTTCAGTGAAGCCAAATGTTTAAAGACTGAGGCTAACCATTGTTTTATGCACTTTTTACCTGGTTGGGTAATTCCCTATATCCGCTCTATTTTAACAGAAAATCAATACAAAACAAAGATGATGAAACTTCAAAAGGAATTAGAGGTATGTTTGACTTTTTTTTTTTAGTTTATAGAGTACTGTTTGGTGTTATGTTTTATAAATAAGGTTTTTAAAACTAGTATTTTAATCTAGTAAAGAGAGGTAATAGTGCTACATTTTAGCTAATAGTTTTAATTGGCTTTTGAATATTCACCAGCCTCAGGTTTGCAAAAAGTACTGTGTACAACGAACTTTTTATACTTGGAAAAAAACCCCATTTATTTTTTTAGATTTCTGGCTTTTGTTGCAAGGAGACAGTGAGTCTTTCCTGTTGCTTCTCCTGAAAATTAGAACATCAGTCTTAGCATCTACTTTGGTTTTTTTAGCTCTATTTTGAAGAACTGTACTATATTTATTATGTTATTTTAATGCTCTTAAGATGGCACAAAGGTCTGCTGGTGGTCATGATACTCGTTTTTTGCGTGATGAGATCCGCCAACTGGAAAACCAATTAGAACAAAAAGAGAGACAGTTAACAGACATAGAAAAAGAATTGGAAAAAGAGAAGAAAGTGAATGAACAGGTAAGAAGGATTTCAGCTTGACATCTTCTGAAAGCTGTTCTGGCACATCTTTTGAGAAGATGATGTTCTCAAAAGATCATCTGAAATTAAAAAAGAAACAAACTGATGAAGTAGGGTTGCTGTGCATTGATTTTCAGTTTGTTTCTGGAGTACTTTGTTCATAGTTTGTGCTGTTAGTGATACATGTAAAGGTTTTCTGTCTTGTTCTAGCTTGCTCTTCGAAATGAAGATGCCGAAAATGAAAACATCAAATTAAGAAGAGAGGTTAGTAAAGAATTATTTCTGGTTTATTGTATTTTTAACTTTATTAAGAAACCTAATAATGTATTTATAAATAATCTTTGGTGTTGCATGATCTTTAATTCTGGTTTAGAAGACTTCCTGGTTACTGGTAGAAAGAGAATATAGAATTTTGATCACATTTAGGAAAAACATAGTACAAGAAATACATATTACATTTGCTCCAGTAAAACTTAGTTCATGAGGTCAGAAGGTGTCTGCATTCATTTGAACTTGCATAGTCCTACTGTGCATTAATTTTATCTGGATTTTGTATTTTGAATCTTCAGTATTTTTCTTAAATACTATTGACAAATAGATTTGGTGGCTATTAGAATTTGGTTTATGCTTGCTGCTTTTCCTAAGATTGTCTGATTGGTTAAAATAAAATTTAAAACAGTGAAAAGTTAATGTAACAATAAATGCAAACAAAAGCAGAGTTAACATTATGTATTGTTAGAAACTTTTTAATCATCTTGAAAAGTTTTTTTCCTAGCTATGTTTAGAAAAAAATGCATGCTTTGTAGCATTTAATACCTGTAACCTTGGCCTCTGAGAGAACAAAACAGACAGCAAAAGTTATAATAGTGTATGGGGGAAACCTTCAGAATTATTCCACAATAGGTTTAGACTAGATATTAAGAAGAAATTCTTTACTGTCAGGGTGGTGAGACACTGGAACAGATCGCCCTGAGAAGCTGTGGATGCCCCATCCCTGCAAATGGTTAAAGTCAGGTTGGATGGGGCTTTGAGCAACCTGGTGTAATGGAAAGTGTCCCTGCCTGTAGCGGGGCAGGACTGGAACTAGATTATCTTTAAGGTCCCTTCCAACCGAAACCATTCTATGATTCCATGAAAATGCCCTCTTTTGTGTGTGTATGTATGTATATGCATGCACATGTATTTAGAAAACTTTATTTTAGTTTGTCTATGTTTATTCCTATTTAGTCTTCTTAAAGCAAAGATAATTGCTAATATTTTTCATGCTTTGTTCTTTCGGTCTTGTTCTCTCCTTTTTCATGCAAAGAAAAAACACATGAAGAAAAAGGTGAGGCTTTTAAGTTTTTTTCCAAGCAGACTGTAGGAATTTGGATGTTTTTTGCCCATCTTAGGTCTGTGTGTTAGCTTGCTAGAAAAGCAACAACTTTGCCTTCAACTCTTCAAAACGGTTTTAAGTTTGGATTGCTTTCTGTGCAGAATGAACAACTGCGTCAGGATGTAGTTGACTATCAGAAGCAAATAGATTCTCAAAAAGAAACAAGTCTGTTACGAAGAGGAGAGGATTCTGATTACAGATCGCAGTTGTCTAAAAAGAACTTTGAGCTTGTCCAGTATTTGGATGAAATTCAGGTAAAATCTATGCATACTACTGAGTATTTATTAGACTGTTACTGACAGCAGTGTTTTTCACAAAGCTATGTCAATCTACAGATCAAGTCATATGGAGTAAGGGAATTCATAATGCAGTTGGGTTCCTTCAGGTGTATACTCTGCATCTGAATCTGGCAGATATAAGTTACTGGCAATGGGAGTTGTCTTTTATTTGTAATAGGATTTCTTGAAATTGATGATCTGCAGGTGAAATACTCTCTTCTGTGCTTATGACATGTAAGACTTTTAAGTTTTACATTTAAGGTAGCTATCAATTAGTGCCTATACAGGTATTAAGATATACACATTTAAAAAAGAAGCTTTTTGTTTAATTTTGCAGAATTTGACTGAAGCTAATGAGAAGTTAGACATTCAAAACCAAGAAATGAGGAAGAATCTTGAGGAGTCGGTGCAAGAAATGGAGAAGATGACTGATGAATACAACAAAATGAAACTAGTTGTGCAACAATCTGATATTGTTATGGATCAGTTAAGAAAAGAGAAAGAACAGTACAAATTTCAAGTAAGGACTGACTCTTTCAGGTTTAAAATGTATTTTCATATTTTAGTTTAAATTTAAAATCATTCAACAATATCCATTTAAAAACACATGCTTTACTGAAATCATGCTCTCTAAAAGTAGTGTGATCTAATTTGCTGCTGACGGCAGATTGCAATTAATTTTTTTTTTGTACAAAGTATTAGTTATACTCTGTTCTTAAGAGGCACGATGTTCCCTTGCTTCTGTAATTCTAATTTGTGAAATTATATGTGCTTGATATAGTGTATTTGTACATGTACACTGGGTAAGCAAAACATTTTTGTAATATCATCATTCATATTGCATTTCTAGGTTCAGGAGCTTTCAGACCAGCTGAAGGCAAAGAATGAGGAAGATGATCCACTAATGGCAGCTCTAAATACAAAGGTTGAAGAATGGAAGGTACTTTTTAATACTTTTTTTTATTGCTTTTAGGAATTATTTTGAGTGTTCTGATGGTACTTTATCTGCTTTTCAGAATATCTTAGCTTCAAAAGACAACGAACTTGTAGAGTATCAGCAAATGTTGTTTAACTTGAAAGAGAAAATGAAAATGGCTGAACTTGATTTAGACAGAAACAGTATACTGGAACTTCAGCAGGTATGGTGTATGTGAGAAATGACACACATAGAAATTACCATTCACTGGAAGTGCCAGTGACCAAATAATTAGTCTTTCATAGTTTGCAAATACTTCCATAATTATATTTTGTAACTATTGGTTTAACATCTAAGCATCCATAAGTCCATGTTTTTAAATTATAGCTTGTTTTCTGTCCTCTATAAGTCAAGGAAAAGTTTTACCTTATGTTTAATTTTCTGTCTTCATTTGTTTTTCTTAATGCCATACTATTAAGCTTGTGATTCAGCGCATGATAGAGCTAGCTAGAATTTAAGTATCTCTGATATTCATACAAAGTTACATTTTTTTTCTGTGGTTTGAGCTTCCCCAATTTCTTGAAAAACATAACAGTAGATAAATTACACAGCCCAAAAGGAGCCCTTTAAAACGCATTATGGAAGGTATCCTGTATGATACTAGGATGATTTCCTGCCTTGCTTCAAGTATTTTAAATAAATGCTTCATGACACTTACTATACATGTTGAGCCTTTGTAGACTGAGCAGTATGGTGAGATATGCCATCTTCCAAAACTAGGAACAGAATGCTTCTCAGGAAAAAACAAACCTTAAGTACAAATCGGCCTCTGATGATCAGAGGAGGAAGGTAGCTGAAAGTAACTTTGATAAGCAGTTTTAGAATCTGTTTGTAGCTCACTAGATGGCTGTTGTGGTTGCTTTTTTGGATGACTGCCATTAGCATGACATTTTGAACAGTTCTGTGGAAATAAGCATATTTTCAAAGCAGACACCTAAAAATTCAAGTTACTACACTGTGTTCTAACTTACAATGGACTGAGCATGTTATGCTTCAGTGTGTGTTTATGTTCTAAAGGGTTAAGTTTAGCAACTTACAACTTTGGTAAGCTCTTTACCTTTAGTTTTGAAATTAATTTTATTGGTCCTCTAAGAAAGATTAGGTTTTGTTTTTCATAACAGTGGTATAAAGTAAGTTTGTCAACTCTTGAGATTTTCACATTTTAATTACTTTCTGTAACTTTTTTTCCAAGTCTCTTTATCCTCTTTTTTCATAGATCACAGGAAAAAAAAAAAAAATACAAAGCTCTCTGTGACATTGCTAAAGTTCATGTATAAGCGCATAAATAGTATGATATAAATAGAAGTCACTTTCACAGTCTCTGTGTGTTTACAGATGTGTACATATATACAAAACAAGGTATAATACGAATTTTTAAAAGTTGGATGACTTGCTGCAAGGCAGACTGCAATACAGGTGTCATTTATGGTGGATTGTTAGTCCTTCCAGTCTTGAACCTGTATCTCTTGGATGCCACTGGCAATTGTTTGTGAGGAGCTTGTAAGAAACCTGTATCATCTGAAACTTCTCATCATACATTGGCTAGCTCATAGAGATTTGTTCCTTTTAAAATTGATATACTAAAATACTGCTTTTATTGTTTCTATGTTTGAATGCCTTATTTTTACTCTTTTTTTTTTTTTTTTTTATATTTCCTTCTTTGCCTTTATATACCCACCTTCTAGATAATATCTGAACTCTATGTTGTAAGTACAGTATATTTAATGTTCTAGAAATTGTTTTTACTTTGTGGTGTTCTGTATTGGTAGCTTGACCATAAAGAATTATTCTTTAGTGGAGTTTCTTTTTCTTTGTGTGTAGGGTGTTCAAGAACGAGATGCTCAGATAAGATTGCTTACTGAGCAAGTTGAACAGTATACCAAAGAAATGGAACAAAATGCGTTGATTATTGAGGAATTAAAAAATGATCTCCAAAAAGATAAAGGTAACATGACCATTTTATTTTAATGTCTATGGAAAGGAAAATAAGAAACCACAAATTTATTGTGTATTCTTCGTACAAATGCAGAAAAAATATTTGAAGTATTTCAGTAATTTAGTCTTGACTTTTTTGTTCATTTCCCCTTATAAAATATTCATGAGAGTTTCAATTTATTCCTAGTATTTCAGTGGATTTTTATTTTTCAATGTCTAATAAAACTATAGCTGGTCTGTAAAGTTTAGAGTATAACATATAAAGTCTCAGCTCTATCAAGAACTGCAAATGAGTAGTAGCCTTCAGTTCAAAATGAATTGTGATGTCCCTTACATGCACTTACTACTTATAAATATTGTTTGAATGACTGTGGGGAAGAAAAAAAAATATATTTTATGTAGTCTTTTGTAATTGCATAATTAAAAAGAGCAAAAAAATCTACATCTCCTTTATAAGCTCGTCTGAAGTGTTTCTTTCTTGCTTAATGGCAGATATCAAGAGGTCCTAGTTAAATTGTAAACAGATAAATGTTTTCCTTTCCAGGTCACTCATCTCTTGCTCAGCAGAATCGTATTGGGGATATGCAAGCAAAGTTAAAAATCCTAGAAGAGAGAACAAAGGAAGCTGAGAAATCAGCAGAATTAGCAGAAGCAGATGCTAGAGAAAAGGACAAAGAACTGGTTGAGACCCTTAAACGAATGAGAGACTATGAACTGGTAAACAAATTGTCAGGGTGGACAGAGTATTTCATCTTATATTTTGTTTTTCCATTTTTTAATTGAATATATTCTTATTGGAAATTAATGCCTTCTGATGAAGGGTGGATTTTTTTTCCTTTCATAGCAACAGTTAATGGTCACTAGCTGTATTCAATTTCTTAGCCATACTTAAACAATTTTAAAAAGTTCTCACTTTTAACATTAAAATCTGAAATCCATCGAACAATAATTGAACACTCAAGATATGATTCTTTGAAGGATCATGTAGTGAGAGGACTGGTTTGAAATATGCAGAGAACTCTGTAATCAAAAGACAGTTTTGTAGAATCTGCTTTTTATTCAGTAACTTTTTCATTAAGCATAGTGCAGAAGAGTGGTACATGTTGAAAAACATTTTTTCGTACTGTGTAATGATGAAAGACAGCTTCATAATTTTATTTTCTTACATCTTCTGTTGGTTGTTTTGTTTTTACTTTCCATTTGGGTTTTTACAGGGTATATATGGTTTGGAAGAGGCTGTTGCTGAAATAAAAGATTTAAAAAAACAAGTCAGTGCACGAGATCATGAGATTGAAACATTAATTAAGGAAGTCAATAAACTTGAACTGAAAATAAGTGATTTTCTTGATGAAAATGAAGAACTCAGAGTGTGCTTAGGTATGCTATATGCATTAGGTTTTCAATTATTTGTGTAATAATTGAAATAGCATTATATCATGGAAATCATTTACTGTACAAAGGAAATAATTTTATACATTGTGTATATTCTTGGAAATAATTTTATATATTCTGCTAATATTTGTGGGAAGTTTTAGGAGAAACTGCATGAATGTACATGACTAAACTCAAATGTGCATGACTAAATTGGGCTTACAGGTTGCAATCACTGTGTTTTAGGTCTTGAGCCAAAGACAATGATTGATTTAAGTGAATTCAGAAACAGCAAAGCACTGAAGCAACAGCAATATAGAGCTGAAAACCAGATTCTTTTGCAAGAGGCAAGTGATAAATCCTGTTTTTGTGTAAAAGCTGTATAATAAGAACTACATAATAAAAAAGTATTTGAAAAAATAAAATACTTATCTGTGAATAATAATATGCAGATTGAAACACTAGAAGAGGAAAGAATTGAACTGAAAAAGCAGGTTCGTAAGTTGGCTCAAGAGAAAGGAAGAAGACTTGCAACAATAGGTAAGATTTTTTTTTTTTTGTAAAGTATTATTATAAACTATCCTTTCAGAAACATGATGTCTGTATTTAGCAATATGTTAAATTTACTCATTTCTTTAAATTACAAGGCTAATTATATTTCATTGAATCTGTAGGAAGAGGTGAGTGGCTTTGTATTTCCAGTGTCTTACAGCTCAGTAGCTTTTTGGCTTGTGATGGCTAGTAATGCATCACTGAGAGTTGTGTCATAGGTTTGCAGTGTGTCATTGGCTTGCAGGATAATATCACCATGATTTCCAGTGAAACTGTATAATTTAGGTTTTTTAGTAATCTTACAATTTCAGTTCTGTGCTACCCAGGGAAACATAATGTGCTCAAATTGAAAGGTTTACAGCTCCTCACTTAGTGGGTAAAAAACTAGAGCTCAGGTAAACTAAACAGAATATATTTCCTTGTTTGGAGACCAATTAAAAGATCATAATAATTTATTATTTGAACATTTATTTGCAAATAGGATTGGATGCTGGTGTTGAGCAGATAACTGATAGTTTTACTGAAGAGAAGGGAATGAATAGGAAGCTGGATTTTTTGAACAGACATGATATTGCTGAGGTAAAAGCAAAGGTAGGTTCATAACGTTCATAAGCATTTATTGTGGGTTTTTTTTAACAATCTGTTTATTTATCTACGTGCTTTTATTAACTGCTTTTAAAAATAAGAATTTGTAATTTTTTTGATTACTAATGAATAGTCTACATTTTTGTGAATACAAATTAGCAGTTCTTATAATGTGGAAGGGAGAAACACGATTGCGGATAGAGAAGCACTGGCTGGGCTTTTGAAGTCAGAGAAAGATATAGCTGAAAACAGTAAGGCTGTGAGAAATTTACCTAGAAGAACTTATGTCGTACTTGAAAACTGAAAAAAAAAAAAGGAAAAAAAAAAGTAAATTGGTTCATTTAGGTTCAAAATGTGACAGTGACAACTAGTAAATGACAACTGTGATTCTGAAACTCTTAGTATAAAAGAACTTTTTGAATCACCAGAGCTACAGTTCACACAGATTATCAGGGATAATAGATTACACAGAAAATAGAGAGACAGCAAGACTTAAAATCACACAGGTTCATTTTCCACTTATTAGCAAGTGTGTCAGACCTCAGAGGTAAATAACTGAAAATACAGAAACAAATTATCTTTTTATAATCAAGTGTCCATAACATTTTTTCCTGACCTGTCTGGTCTGAATTAGTTTTTGCCCAGAACTGTCTGTCAACAAAAAACCTCTGAATCCTTGTGCATTTGCTGTTGGAAAGTCAATAATGCACAAAACACAAATAACAACGCTGAAGGATAAGCAAGACTATTTGGAAGTAAAGTTTCCTGATTTAACTACCTTTCAAGAAGACAGAAGGAAAGAAAAGCCTAATGCATTTTTTGCAAGTAAAAACTTTGGAAAAGGGAAAATCAGGACATTCAGGTCAGGTAGATCCTGTTGCAATTGAGGAGAGAATTTAGCCCTTCTTAGATCACAGGTGAGACATCTGTATAGTAGATTTATATCTA
This sequence comes from Chloroceryle amazona, assembly GCA_027560015.1. Classification (NCBI taxonomy): domain Eukaryota; kingdom Metazoa; phylum Chordata; class Aves; order Coraciiformes; family Cerylidae; genus Chloroceryle; species Chloroceryle amazona. Next base: position 22,131 of record JANHFX010013174.1, on the reverse strand, counting down.
TTACAATTATTTAGAAGATAAAATAATAAAGATGTGTTAATTTTGTGTTTATTAATTAATTCTAAAGGATAATTCTAATAGAATTGGGTGGTTTTTTTCCTCTAATAAAAAAATGCCAAGTCATTTATTTGTGCTTTATTTTATGAAATGGTATTGAAAAATGCAGGTACATATTTTCATTCTGTCAGTGGAAAAAGTTTGCAAAACACCTGTGCGCACAAACATAGATGGGTATGAAGTAAGAACAGGTTTTATTCTAAGACCTTACACAATGTCTGTGTAAACAAAGTACTCATCACTTTTCTTGTTAGTGTACAGTTGCATCTTAGCAAATCAATTGTTGGAACAGTATTTGAAACAATATTGTTTGAGGATTATTTTTTTAAACTGTTTTAAAGAAATACAAATTGAAATTTACAAGCATTGGTTGAATGAAGTAGGAATTGAATTAGTCCTTTGGTATGAGAGATGGATGAAGTTGTTATTTTGCTAGTGGTCATCTCTTTCCTCCAGAGAGAACAGATAGTGCAAAGTTAGAGTTTTAGAATGAGAAATGCCTTTCCTGTTGGGAAGCATCTATATTCCCGAGTTGGTTCCCTGCCAGATAATGAAGATAATGTATTTCTGTTTTCAGAAAAAAATAAGATATTTCCAATGAAAAATTCCATTATTTATTAAAGTAATTTCTAATGACAAAATCTTTTAAGTTCTCAAAAGGGTTTTTAAAATCTTTTTATAATCAGTGAAAGAAACAGTTGATTTCAGGATGCTTGCTGTTGTTTGTTGTTTTTATGTGATAAATCATATAAAAAAAAATGTTCACTAGTACTTTTCTAAATTGGTACCTTGAAATTTTCTGTTAGTTTTCTGTATAGTGGAGGATGTTGATTTGGTTGCTAGAGATACATTTGTGGCATGGCTCAAGCCAATCCCTCAGTGTTGCACAGACTTTTATTCTGTACCAGGCAGTTGTTCCAACTGTTGCATAACCCAAGAATTGTTTGCCCTGACAGTGTTACATGGGATGCACCTTGTGTCATTCTTCCAGTGAATCCATCTCAGCTGCCATTGGAATTCAGTCAGGATTTTCAGAAGATTCATATGCCTACTGGGAAATTTTCATGAATGCATACTCCAAATTTGGAAAAAAGGCTAGAACTAGAATATTAGTTTGATAAAATTACCATCCAATTATTTTTAGTCTGGGAGAAACCATCTAAGAATGTGATGAAGAAACATCACGGTCACAATGTATAAGATAAGCAAATAGGTCTTTCCTATCTTTAACTGAAATGCTTTGGAACTGGTAGCATTTCTGTCCACCTATGTAATTGATCAAAGGAAAGTATAACTCTGTATACTTCAGGCTTTTTTTCAATTATACAACAGCTTTTCCATGCTACAGGAGCATGCTTTACTGTTGAGATTTTTTGTAGCCAAGCTGTGGAATGAGCAATGCCTAGTAATTACATTTTCTGTAAAAAGAAGTGGTGTTTTTTTTAATATTTTGGAAGATAAGTCTTGGGAATATAATTTTTCTTCTATATAAATGGGGATGGAATCCTATGCTAATAACTTACTGCTGAGGGTTTTTTAGAATGAACAATCTCCAGAGATTTGTTGATCAAGAGTATGCTAAATAGTTAAGAAGAGTTAAATCTTGAAAGATGCAGAAGCCAGACAGTGCAGGGAGTACAGGCTATTAAAAAACCCAAACCAGGATAAATATATGTTTACTCCTGGTTTAAATAATCTTTTTCATGATAATTTTGTCACTGTGAAGATGAGGCTATTTCTTTGACTGTTGCCTTCTATATAACATCTCTTTTGGTTTACATACTATGTAATTTCACTGTTGAATATATATGGATTAGCAATATATTTAAGTATTAATTCTCATTTAACCACAGAGTCTTAATAAAAATTCTAATACTAAAATTGCTAAATTACAATTTCTGAGTTTCCTTTGTTCATTTCTTTAGAATGAATACCTTACAAATGAATTAAATGTGAGAGAGAGAGAACTGGAGAAGAACAGGACTGTAATAGCCAGACTTCAATCTAAATGTAAGTTTCAATCAGTTTTAAAACTAGGGAATATTTTCTGGTACATGCAGATAATTTGCTTATTGAGTTGTTCTGTTTCTGTGATTGTGACCACAAATATCTGACTCTACAGCTTCTGTTTTCTTTAACAATAACTGAATTTGCTGTGTACATATAAAGTTATATACTCCTTCTGATATACTTTTGAGCTGTGGAAATTATCAGTATGAATTGGACCAGGTGTGAACACAGTGATTACAAAACAATGATTATAAATGGCATTTATGAAATTGAAATTTCTTTGAATTCTCCTTAATGACACTTGAAAAAAATAAATGTTTATATGAGTCTACGTCTTTGTGTGGGTGTGTATAAATTCATTAATAGTGTTGTTAATTTTTAACTTGTTAGTGATAGTACCTGCAACATAGTGTATTTGTACTAAATACATTAAAGTAGAATCTCTCCTATTTTTCCTTCCTGAATCAGACCTAATAAGGGCTTCAAGTTTTTGAGTGATCCCAATGATAACAATTACATAATTTACTTGTGTAATCTTAGTGCTTTTCTGGCTCTGAGGAACTGTTGGAGAATTTAACCCACTTGCTGCTTACATATTTATATATGTTAGTTTGCAAGCAGTGCATTTCAGCTCTGAAACAAATAATGTTAATTATGTTAATAATGTCAGTTTCTCTAGACAAGAATCTTTTTTGTTTTGTTTTTCTTTTCCCAGAGAAAATGAATTAAAAAAATTCTCTTTTTAACTGTTCAAAGTAAATTTTATGAAGCTGCTCAAACTGCTCCAAAAATTGCAGTTTGCTCCCAAGTGCTTTGGACAGTTAGCCATCTTGTTAAGATGAAGAGAATGTCCTGACAGATTTGATGTTTTTTGTTTTTTTTTTATTTTCCAGACTTCTTACTCTGTGCTGGAAACTCTAGAATTCCACTCAGAAACTAATGGTGGCAGGAAAATTTTATGTCTTGAAAGTCCTTATTACAGACAATTAATTGAATGTTTTGGTCTTTTTGCACACTTTGCAGCAGGAATTTAGGCAATTACACCCAAACATTTCCAAGATAGTCATGTTTCTGGGTTTTTAAAAGCCTGTCAGACAGGCTACTAAAGAAGTGAAGAAAGGGACAGGAAACATTGAAGACTGGAAGGTTCAGTAATGTCAAATATGTTCCCATGAGGCATTTCATTATTATTCTGTTAGTATTTCTCCAGAAAAATACACTCTCTGGATGTTTCTATCATCTGTACTTTTAACTTCCTAATTGTTTTCTGTCTATATATGATACAAACATTCTTTTTATGTATCAAGTCAACAAGTATTATGATGAAATGTCATAGGAAACCTTAACTCATTTTTCCAGTGCTTTTAGACACATTTACAATTTTTATTACAGTAAAAGAACTATCAGAAGAGAATAAACAACTTGAACAAGGAATGAAAGAAATATTGCAAGCTGTCAAGGAAATGCAGAAGGATCCTAGTGTGAAGGGAGAAGAAACAGCCTTAATAATCCCTAGTCTTGATCGTTTAGTTAATGTAAGCTTGCTTTCTAGATTATTAGTTACCTTTATAGATTTACAGGCTTTTTTTTTCCCTCCTCAATTACTAACTTATAGTATAATAAAATAGTAGCTTCCTTATACATATGCTTCCTTCGTTACAAGTAGGAGTAATAGTGTGATACCTCTTTAAAAATGCAAATTAAATATATACAGCAACAAAAGATTGCCAATAAAAAATAATTGACCAAACTAATCTTCAGTTGGGTAGTATATGACTGTCTTTGGCAAGCTTATTGTCCCAGTCATAAAGCTTAGGTAAAAGTTCATGTGTTTGTCTTCCATCTCCATGGGACCTGTAGGGAATGTTTTAAGAAAAATTCTCAACGCAAGTTTCTTACCAAAAAAGTTGTGCTTTTACAGGAAAATGTAACCATTTAAATCAATATGTATGGCAAATATACCATTGGGAAATTGAAGTAGATTTTAAAACATTAAAAGTTTATGCCTTTTGCTAATTTCATGTAGTTCTAAACTTGAGGATTCCCATTTATTATGAAAAACAAAGCTTTTCTGCACTTCTTCTCTCTTTTGTTAATTAAATGTTTACCGCATTAGGCAATGGAGTCAAAGAATTCAGAGGGAATCTTTGATGCTAGTGTGCACTTAAAAGCTCAGGTTGACCGGCTTACAGGACGAAATGAAGAACTGAGACAGGAACTGAAACAGGCTCAGAAGGAAGCAACAAATTTCTCTAATCAGCTGGCAAATGCAAATGCAGAGGTACACAATTATTTTTATGTTATTTTGTACTTGAAAAGTAGCTGTGCTGATAATTTAGAATGAAACCACACAATCTGTACAGATACTGAATTTAGCTTATGTTAACAGTGTAATTATGCAAATCTTTAAATTTATATACTGTCTCTACCAATTTGTCAATTTTAAATTCAGATGTTTCTCTTCTTAATGTTACTTCATCCTTGGAATATTCCATGGTGTTAAACACTGAGCATGCCTGTTGTTTCAGGAGAGCTGTGCTCAAGAAACCTCACATATTTCTTTCTTTAAAAAGCCAGTAGTCTTGCATTTGTTATTTAAGAGAGATTTAAATGCTAAGAGAGATTTAAATTGTCTAAAATGATAAATCTTTCTCTAAAACCTGTATCTTAAATTGTACAGTTCATTCTGTGGAATGCTTCTTCCAGGGCAGGAATGAGGAATGGAATATTATCTTAGAAGAAGCCACATTTGAATTTGACTTTTAGAACAGTTTTGGTGATTCAAAAACATCTGGTCACTGGTATTCTAGAGTAGTGATTTGTGTACTGTTGGAGTTGAGAAACGGAGCTTTTAGGAAGTTAAATGAAAAGGGAAAGACCTGTTTAGAAGAAACCATCAAATAACCACTGTAGTAATTCTTAAAAAATGTTTTTGAAAAACCAATAGAAATGCACTGAGTTTTAAATGATTTGGGATAAAACTGTGGTGAATCCTCAGATATGTGAAATTGCCCTGATTGCTGGAGTCATTTAATAAATTTGGCTTAAGATATTATGCATTTAATGATTTATGGAATCACAGCATTTTGGAAAAGGTTACTTCAAAAGTGTTTGAATACTTGAGAATATAAGTGGAAGTGCATTAATAATAACTGATATAGCACAGGAAAATAATATATATTTTCCATTCTCTTTTTTTTTTTAATTCAATAGCAAGAGCTACTTATTTATGTTTTTGTTTAATTTAGATTGCACAACTGAAAAATGAAATATGTTCATTGCATCAGTCAAAAGTTGCCAATATTGTCTTCCGAACAGTGGATCTTCCAGAAGGAATGGTTCCTTCAAGTGTTAATATGATTAATTCTCTGAATGAATATTTAATATATCTTATACAGGTAACTCATTTGCTCCTTGATGTAAAGAATATTTGTTACATATAGCAAGTTACTCTAAAACCTAGTACCATGCCATGTATGAGCATGGGAGAACTCTCCAAAATTATTTTAAAGTTCTGACACCCAGTAAACTCTTTCAGACTATTCTGTTTGGTTTTGGTTTTGGTTTGGTTTGGTTTGTTTTTTTTGGTTGGTTGGTTTTAAAAAAAAAAAACAACCAAACTATAAATATTTTGCTGTGTTGTAAACCTGGAAAGTAATAGATAATTAAATTTCTGACAAAAATTCAGATTTTATTGTTACAGTTCTGAATTTTGATCTAAATATTTACCCACCCTTCATTCTCCTTTTGCAGTTGCACTCTGTGAGAAATTCTTTCTTACTAGTGTCTGGATTCCACACTTGAGTCTGCATGTGCAAATCCTATTCTGAACAGTTTTTCTCTATATAGCCAAGGCCTCTGTTAATTTTCCATGTGAATTTTCATTCCATTATTTGTCCAATATACATCAACATTTGTAAAAAGAGGCATAAATACGTTGAAACCAACACCAGTGATTCCCATGAGAAGCATAGCAGACAAGGGTATAGTAAAGAAAGATTCATTCTGAGAATTGGAGTAAAAATAAATTACCATTTTGTTATAACTAAATTATTTTGTAATGTCTTTGCTTTATTTTTGTTGATTAGAGAACATTTTTCAACCATATAGAATTATAAAGTAGAAGAGTATTTCGGAACATGAAAAGAAAACCTCACTTTCCAGTTAGACATTCAACTAGTGTTCTTTGCTGGCTAGCAACATGTCATGGTGTTTTGAGTGCGGAGGGCTGTAGTCCACACTGCAGTTATGCACTATTTCACGACTATTAATTCAAATCCCAAAGTTTATTGGACTTTTTTTTTTTACCTTCTGCTTCTAAAGAAAATACACATTTAATATCTACAGCTTACACAGTTCATGACAGAAGCATCTATCATGAAAAACAAAAGGTAGAACTGGCATTTTGATTAATTCTTTCATGTTTAAAACTGTATTAATCACTTCAGTATTTTTATTTGGAAAATAATCATTAGGAACTGGAAAATAAAGAACAGTTTCTTAAACAGTTGGAAGATGCAGCAGAGGACTACAAGAGAAAATTTGCAGTAATTCGTCATCAGCAAGGCTTGCTGTATAAAGAATATCAAAGGTATTATTTTGTTAATTACAAAGGTTTGACTTTCTAAAGGTTTAATAATTTTGCATACAAGATTTACTGCTATGTGAAGTAGTTATTTGATTGAAGTCATAAATGCTGCTGCTCTTGTGTATGGACTCCATGTATATTCTTTAGTCCTCTAAAGGCTCAGATAATCGATGAGGAAGTACTTAATGTAAAGGATGCAGTTATGGAACAAGACATTGATTATTTGCCAAACCATTCTGTCTACCTGTAAATCTTATCAACCAAACTGTTGGGCACAATTGTGAATGTCTGCTGAAATCTGCTGGGGCTGGTCTGTTTCAAAAACAAAAGGCTGACTTCCTGGCTGACAGCAGTGTTAAGAGCCAGTAATAGACCTGATGTTTCCAGAGAGGTACTTAATGTGGAAGTATTTTTATTTGCAAAGTTTTAAACTTCTTTTTATACAGAGACATCTGCAAGAAGTAATCAATTTGAAATACAAGTGTGTAATTTAAAGCAGATTAAATCCCATGTGTGTATATTTTGGGGAAATAAGGCATCTCTATCTCTGTACTACAGTACATGTGTGAAGAAGAGATAAGACACTTTAACTTGAACCAACTTCAGCCTAAACAAAGGGGATAGTTTTTCAGTAATCCATCTACAGTTTATAATGATTTTTTTTTTCAAATTAGGTTACTGCTAAAAATAAGTATTGTGGTTTGTAATATTTCAGAGTTGCTGTTTTAGTTTTAAAAATCATCAAGTCTTTCATTGTTCTAAATGAAAATATTTAATTACTATTTTAGTCAAAAGGAAAGCTGGCAGAAAGAATCAGAAGACATGAAACAAGAAAAGAAAAAGCTGGAAGAGCAAAAAGAACAGGATGCTACAAAAATCAAGGCATATTCTGTAAGTAATTTTGTTGCTTTCATTTTTCAAAAAGGTTTAATACATAGAACTAAGTTTTAAATACAGTGCTGTAATTTGTTAGATGGGGAAAGTGCTTCAGGGAAAAAAAGCTGCTCAATTCAAATCAAATCACAGTGGAAATGGTTTATTGATTTATTAGTGGAATGTAAATAGCTAGCTATCAGTGAGCTATACATTCAGTATCAGCAATACAAAACGTAAATCACAATATTAATGCACGTAAAAACTGTTACTATAGACCTAAAAATCTCTAAGCACCATTCAGGAACTTATCCCAAATATTTCTTATCCCACACATCCATGTTCACACAGTTGTATTCATTCCCTGGTCCCTTTGGGTTACCAGCCCACACACAGCCTTTCCTGAGAGGTCCTCTTGTGTGTGCTTTGGGGTGCTGTGGTGTGATGTGTTCCTGTGTGCCTTCCCGCAGTCTGCTAATCCATGCACTGGTGAAAATCACCCCAGGAGGTCACATACACACACCCAAGGTGTGCCTACCCATTTGTTGCACTTGGTACGCCCAGTCCTTTAGCTGGAGTGCTGAGGCTTGTGTGTCCAGCAGGGAGGAAACGCACATGCAGGGACAGTGAGGAAACTTCAGGAGCTGAACTAGGTCATGAATGCTTCATTGTAACTTTCTTTGCCCTCACTCTTAGTAGTTTTCATGCTTTTATACTAATTTTCAAGTATCTAATTTTACGTCTACTATTCAATCTGATGATATTCTAAGAATTAAGGTTATTACTTTGAATTATAT
>JANHFX010013174.1:0-13706 GCA_027560015.1 Chloroceryle amazona | reverse complement strand
TTTCAAGTATCTAATTTTACGTCTACTATTCAATCTGATGATATTCTAAGAATTAAGGTTATTACTTTGAATTATATCTTATTTATATGTACCCGTTAATGAATATGTATCTGTGTTTTAGAATTACAGGAAAGAGTATTATGTTTCTATTTTGAAATACTTCCACCAAGATGGAATTCAATATTCTGTTAAGAGAACTGAAAAATAACTTCTTAAGAAGGTGGTATTTAAAAGTTTCTGGAATTGATGCAGGTGTCTAATCATAGACATGGTGCAGTTTTAGATGGCTTCGAGTGTCCTTGCTTAGATACCAGAAGCTGCTACATATGACAGTAGACATGGGACACACATGTCCTCTTAGAGAAGTAGACACAGGGCAAGGATATTGAAAGTAACTGTGGATGCCTAAGTTTGGATAGCTGAGTTCCAAACCTTTTCTTGTGGTCCTGCTAATAATCATGTTCGGAACTCTAATTAGCATTCAGCTTCTAATCCTCGGAAATTAATGATTTGAACTTTTAAATTTTCTTAAAATAGAATATTGTAAGCTTATGCATGTTGTGTGTGTGTTTATGTTGCTTGGCAAAACCAAATTATTTCAGAGAGATTAATGGAATTTTTGCACTTAGATTAAAAAATATACAAGCAAGGTTCTCTCTGTAGTTGAGTTTTAACAAATTTCTGTACAAAGTTGTTATTAAAAAAATATTTTACAGAATTTACTCAGTGCGCTTCAGCTGGATCCTGATGAAACAAAAAAAATACTTGCAGAAAATAATAGAAAACTAACTGTTTTACAAGTTAATGAAAGATCACTAAAAAGGCAGTATACCACTTTGCTTGAAACTGAACGGCATCTTAGAGAAGAAAATGAGAAACTGAAGAGTGAAATAACACATATGGAGACTGCAGTTATAGGGAAGATTGGAACCTTGCAACGATTCAAGGTGCAGTTTATAGTAATAATACTACAGCTTTTTATTTTTACAGTTTGGCAATACATACACTTTTTTAAGGCAGTATTAGTTTCTTGAATTATTACCCAAAAGCTTGTTAAATTCTCTTACAAAGTATATTTTGACAAAATTGTTGGTTAAATGAGCATCATAACATGAAACCTGTCAGTTTTACCATTCTGAAGTTGCTTTAACAAGTTATTTTTATTTCAAGTGTAATGTGAAAACAGATCTTACTTTTTGGCCTTTCAGGTTCCTAGGGCCTGTATTAACTCACTTTTATGAAATATACTGTGCCTTATCATTGAGAGGCAGCTACTGATAAAATTACCAAGAGAGTTGGAATACCAGAGGAATTTTGTCAGTGTTTATTGCTAGCAGTTTATAAAAGTGGTAGTTTAGTAAAATAAACCAGAATTGTATTCTAAAGTATTATATTAAGTGGTATTCTTTTTCTGTGGAGTAATTTTAATTTCTCTATTTAAAGATCTAGCAGACCTTTAGTAACGTGTTATGTCAATTGTTTCCATAGGAAATGGCTAGCTTTAAGATTGCTGCTCTGCAAAAGGTGTTGGATGGTAGTGTGCCATTGTCTGAGTTAGAACTGGCTAATAAGCAGTATAATGCATTAAGTGCTAAATACAGAGATATGTTACAAAAAGATAACTTGCTCGTCCAACGGACAACAAACATGGAACACTTGGAGGTAATGTTTGCAGTATGCTTGAACTGTAAGGGGAAGGTAAAAAACCCTCTTTATACATTCATTCTGCCTAACTGTTGGTTATATCTGTTCCATAATGAGTATGAGCTTTTGGAGCCAGTCTTACTGCTGCTATCAAATTTTAATTTGCTTACCTGGTATTTTTCAGTGGATTAAGAAACATACTCAAAGACTTGGATTTTGTTTCTATGGACATACATAAAAGCATTTTGTTTATTGGGGTTTGGGGTTTGTTGTTTCTTTTGTTTGCTTGCTTGCTTGCTTGCTTGCTTGCTTTTTAAGTTAAGCTCTGGCTATGGTCCTTCAAGTATTTTTAGTTGTTTGATTACCAAAGTAAGCTGACAGAAGAAATATTTGCTGTCATCTTTGATTTTGGAGGTCATAAGAAAAGTAGAATGAACATAAACATTTTTGAAGCTTTCTCTCAAAGTAAATGCTTATACTAATTCCTGACTTACAAGAATGAAATATTCAGTTCTGAAAGGCAGTAAACCTGTGGAATTTTACTTTCATAAAAAAAAGTAAATAACAAAAGATTGTTTACAATGTGTTTGCAAAATGTTATAGGAACAGCAAATATGTAACTATTCCTTTGAATCTCTGTTCTCAAATAATAGGGAGCTTCTTTTCAAGATGAGAGATCCTCCAGAAATGCTTCTTTTTTTTCCCCACTGTTAGTGAGGTATTTAGTGTGACAAAGATAGATTTCTTCATCTTGTCCTAAACACTGTAGGAATCACTTTCACTGGTGGTAAACATTCCTGGTAATATTAGTTCACAGTAATATACAACACAGAGAGCAAAGACTAGCATTTTTAAACTTAGGAAGAACCTTAGTTCTATCGATATATATGTGTATTATGAGTTGTGCATCAGTATCATCTGTTACTTTAGAAGATTTTTTTAAATGCCAAATGCCAAATCTGATACTGTAAGTAGTTTGCTGTTATGTTGCCTCTTTTTTGTCATACAGCATGAGAATGAATCCTTGAAATCACAGATAACTTTATTGAATAAGGAACTGGAGATCACAAAAGAGAAACTTCACACTGTAGAACAGGCTTGGGAACAGGTGACTAAACTGGGCAAGTATGAAAGTTATATTGCAACATTTAAAATCAAATGGTATGTCCTGTGTAAAATTAATATTTTTAAAACATTTTAAAATGCATGTATCTTAAAGTAAAATCTATTTTGTATCTTTTATTAATACTCTTATTTTTTTCTGGTTTGTTCCATTTTGACTGATCTCTTTGACTAAAACCAAGTTTGCTGTTTTCCTCAGGAAAATATTCCATTTTGATTTTCTTTATCTTGGGCTGCTAGGTTAGGGGTTTAAAAGCTGGAACTTGTAAAGGAACCTGATTTTATTTTTATTTTTTTAATAAGGTATAATATGTTCTATCTTGATTGTTAGTCAAAGTACTTTATGGGTTTTCAGGACAATTACTTATTTTTCCTGGTTTCATACAAAGTATTTTTTCTTGATATCTGAGGCTTTTTTGTGTACAGTTTGAATTCCCATTATTCAAAACCAACACATCCACATCTATTTCTTTTACAGATTTTAAAGTAAATTTGCTGGTGATTTACCACTGAATTAAGGATAAAGTGAAAGGCAATGTTGAAAGTAGTTATCAATCTTAATAACCATGGTTGCAGATGTACCCAATTGTAATGGATAATAATACTTTATTTAAATTAGATACTTTTCAGACATGTAATAAAGCAAGATAACCATGCATTCAGGTTAAAAAAAGTAATACAGGTGTTTTGATGAAGTTTATCTGATAGAGATAAAACAAACCTCATTTTCTGTTTCATGGTGCAAATAATTTTCATAGGTGAATCAGCCTGTGTATTCCCTAATTTAAATATTTTTTAATCTAGGGGATGACAGTGCCATGGACAAGGCCACAAAAGCAATAGCCAACAGTGAGATTTTGTCCATTTCGAAGAAAATCACTATGTTGGAAATGAAGGAACTAAATGAAAGACAGAGAGCAGAACATTCACAACGAATGTATGAACATTTAAGGAATACTGTAAAGCAAATAGAAGAACGTAATTTTGAATTGGAAACAAAGTTTGCTGAGGTAAATCTTTTGAGATTTAATAACAATTTGACACATCTTAAAACCATATTTTTGATCTTTTTGAAAAGTATTAATCAAATTTATATCCCAACTAGCAAATAAGTTTATATACAAAAAAACCCTGCCTTTAAGAGCTGCAACTTTGCATGCACAAGACATTTGTAAAATGTATAACTATTTAATTTGTCAGTACTTTATTTCAAACATTCATTTATCTCTGTAAAAAACATGATGAATGTCTTGATAGTTTTGTATTTTTTCATCAGATTGCTAGAAAACAGTCTGTTCTTGACCTGTTATTTCTTGTGTGTAGTTAAATCTCTTTTCTGCTAATTTTCCCTTTTATTACCAATAATTCAAAAAACATTAGACCCTTGAAGCCCTTTTGCAAATGAGAGTGTCACGATTTTGTTACAGACTGGTTACATCCTCTGTAACATTATCTATAATACAGGAATAGAAGTCATGTGCCATTGACGCTTACGATTCTTAGCAGTGCTGTTATATCCATCTTAATCCTGTTAGATTTTTTTTTTTGTCCATGCTGTTCATATTTTAAGTTACCTACATAAATTCATTATTTAATAGTAGGATGCTTTATTAAAATTTCCTGTCTACATTTATTTATAGGCAGTTGTAACATTTGTTCTTTTGTCATTATTTGCCTATAATTTAAACACAAGAGGAGAAACTTTCCTAGCTATTTAAGATTGCTGTTAAGTGACTCCCTAATTCTCTGTTGTTTTACTAGCATTTGTTACACTGTTCTGATTTGAATTAATTTGGGACATGAAGTAACTGAAAGGTTTTCAGCAGCAGTATTGTTAAAGCTTTTTCTGATGGCATGACGTCTTTCATTCATTAGAAATCCTAGGGTGCTGCACCTGAGGTATCACATTTTCCTTTTTCTCTTTTGCGTATATGATTATCTGTCTTGCAGTATATGTAGGTCTGCTGGTCTGTCTTCATTCTGAGTTGATGAGTTCCCATAACCACATTTTTTTTTATTATTATTTTCTCTGTGCATCCCTTTTTTCCTCATTTCCCTAGATCCAGGACATACAATTTTTGGTTTATATACTCCTTTTGGCAGTACCTCCTATTCTGACATTGTTTCTTTTTTTTCCCCATTTCTTTTTTCAGAGGGAGAGGCAGGCAGGGAGGTAGGTAGTTAGACAGATAAAAACTAAGATTGCACTAAGGTAATTAATAAAAGTGTTAAGTGATACCAGTATAAGAACTGGTAACTAGAAGTTGTCTGCTACACATCTTCTAAACTTAAGAATCTATCTCAACACAACTGTTAGTTTTACATATAGTAGTGCCTCGAATACGTGAAGTATACATAATATGATAAACTGCACTTTTTTTGGTTATTTTAGGAAATCAGTTATTTTATTAAGGAGTAGTATCGGATTAATCTGACAACTGTATTTCCTAAATGAATTCCCAAGGCTTCTCTGTGTTGCCTAATCCTTTCCAGATATCTGTCTTTTCTTAATGTTCTTTGGTTTCAATTGAAACATTGATTATTTGGCATTTAATAATTAGCTTGAGAAATCTGCCTGCTTCAAAGAATTACTTTTAAGTTCTTTTTGAAAGAATGAAAGAACTACACTATCAGGAGTCTCAGCACTTATACTCTGTGTTTGTGTTACCAATCCTGATGTACTAGACAGTATATAAATACATAGGTAAGACTGTTCATTTCCTAAAGTGTTTACAGTTTTCTTTTTTTTTCTTTTCTTTTTTTTTCCCTTATTTTTAGTTTAAGAGCAAGTTATTGTCGTAATAGTTTTAAGAAAATTCACTAAACAGTTTTTGTAGTGACTGAAAAAGATACTTTTGCCACTGCTTTTTCTTTGCAGAGTTGGGGGCAGTTGTGTGAATAGGATACCATTTTATTTGTTTCTTTTTTTTTTTAAGCTTACCAAAATCAACCTTGAGGCGCAGAAAGTAGAACAGGAATTAAGAGATGAACTGTCAAAGAGTGTAAATAAGGCAGTAAGTGATGCAGATAGACGACAAATCATGGACCTAGAGAAACGTGAGATGGAGCTCAAGATTGAAGTATCAAAGTAAGTGTTAAAGTAACAAATTTAGAATGAAGTATGTTCAGAAGCATGGAAAAAGTCAGGGTGTGGAGGCTTATGTAATACACTGCTTATGTACTTAGTGATAATTTTCAATGCCTGTTTTTTTGTCATTTATATATGCCAGATTTAAAATTGGAAATGAAGCATTTAATTCATAACTATAAAGAAAGTAGTTTGCTTCATTCTTATTTGAACAAGGGATTAAGTGCTGGCCTGGATAGATATGGCTAAATATGTGCTTAGATATTACTAGGGTTTTTTAACTAATTAATTACAGTTTATTTTGTTTCTGTGCCACAACTTCCCTTAAATGTATAAAAATCTCGTAAAAGAAATTGGAAAGCAACTCTTACTTTCAAAGAGTCATAGATACTTCAAATATTAAGGTAGGGGAGGGGGGTGGGGGACGTGCCATGTACTTAGAACAGATTAACTTTCTGTACATGAGTTGTAAGACTAACCATTTTAGATAGGTTGATAGGGACATTTGTCTTTGAGTAAATACTGAAATCCTGTTACATTCCTAAACCAGCCATGTCTATAGAGATATTAGCAGTGATTGTTTTTTTTAAGACTGAAAATGAGTGATTAGACATAGGGAAGAAGAGAAATTAATTGAGAATTAATTTTTTTGAGGATTTATGTACTGAAGTGAGACAGAAATGGAGCATAGAGATGATTAGTTCATGGGAAAAACATGGCATTGTTTTCCTGGAGTAGGTTACTGCTAGCAAGCTTCTATATAGCTTACAGGAGAATGTCCTGTGAAAAAGCTGAGAGGCAATACAGAAGAATTTTCATAACAAGGACTCTTGAGTAGTAAAGAGTATGCTGAAAAGAACAAAGTCTTCAAATGTTTTGATATGAGAAAACATACTAAACCTATTTTCTTTGTATCTTCTATATAGAAAAACTTTATAATCATAAAATAGAATCATAGTATCATTAAGGTTGGAAAAGACCTCCAAGATCAAGTCCAACCTTCTACCCAACAACTCTGTGACCACTAGACCATGTCCTGAATTGCCCCATCCTCCTATTTATTTTTTTTTTAACAAATCCAGGGACAGTGACTCCACAACCTCCCTAGGCAGCATGTTCCAATGCTTAACAACTCTTTCAGTAAAGAATTTTTTCCTAATAACTTCCCCTGGTGCTATTTGTGGCCATTTTCTCTTGTCCTGGATGAACTTTATAGATGATTGAGTAGTTTTGAGTGACGCAATGCTCCCTTTTTTTCCTCTGCAAGATTAAGAGAACTGTCTGATGTAGCAAAAATGCAAGTTGAAGCTCTGGAGGCACGCCAGCAATACAGAGATAAAGAAGTGGAATCTCTTAGAATGCAAATTTTAGACTATCAGGTAAATTTCAACTCTCATTAACACAGCACTTTGGATATTTTTCCCTGAGTGGGAAGAAATGAAGTATTTTTACAGTGAATTAGGAAACTGCAAAAGCATTTCAGAAGGATCTTAGTAAGCTGGCCCTTGTAGCAGCCATACCTTTTCAAGAGTTCTGTATTACATTATTCCCTCCTCCATTTTTCTTTTTCCATTTCTAGATGTACAGAGCTGTGACAAATTTTGAGCTTTTTTCCATCTTATTTAGGCAATGTTATTTTCCATATGAATAATAGCTTATGGTAAATACTTAAATATGGTATCAGGAAAGTTTGGCTTTTTACAAGGCATAAAATAATCTGTAAATCTTGAAGATTTGCAGTTGACATTACATTGCTTTGTTACTAGCTGAAAAAATTTCTTAGGATTTGTTTTCATGGTCTAGATTGGTTTGAGTCTCTAAATATGACACTTGTGTTAGCTTTTACATTGCGATATTTTCAAAGATTACTTACACATTTCATCCTAATTGCTTGGTATTTTGGAAAGATACAATTTTTAAGATCGGTACGTGAAAAGATGCGTTTCTAAAATGTGGCTGTAGAAACAGTGATGGAAAAATAAAAAAGCTTGTTTTAGAGGCTAATTTTTGCTCTTACCTGTGGAATAAAATGCAAGCAATATGTAATACAAAAAAAAAAAAATCCATCTTGTTTATATTTACAAATACACCGCATTAACATTTTAAAAAAATAATTTGTTCTATAAATTTTGTTCTTAGGCACAGTCAGATGAAAAAGCAGTTATTGCAAAACTGCATCAGCAAATCATAGCCCTTCAAGGTAGTGAATCTGTTGCCGTAAGCAAATTGGAGAAGCTTAAATCAAAACTACAGAAGATGGAGATCCATAATCTACGTTTAGAGCAGAAGCTTGATGAGAAAGAGCAAGCCTTATATTTTGCCCGACTGGAAGGAAGGAATAGAGCCAAACATCTACAGCAAACAGTTCAGTCTTTGCGACAACAGTTTAGTGGTGCTCTGCCTTTAGCACAGCAAGAAAAATTCTCTAAAACAATGATTCAGCTACAGAATGACAAATTGAAGATCCTGGAAGAAGTTCAGCATGCCCAGCAGGAGCGTCAAAAAGCAGAAAACAGAGCATTAGAAATGGAGTTAAAACTGAAAAGTTTAGAAGAATTAATAAGTGCATTGAAGGATACAAGAGGAGCTCAAAAGGTTTGCTATATTACAGCTTTGAATAGCTTTGTTTATCTGATCTGCATTTAAATTACATTTCACTGCAGTTTATTCCCTAGACATCTGTTTTGATGTAGAAATTTCAAAATACACTTTGGCAGAATATGCCAGCTATCACTTTTTGTTTTCCTATTTTAAAAAAGTAATAATATAAATCATTAGTTATTTGCCCTGTAAAAGCCAGTGCAGTCAGATTTACTAATTTTCTTTTGTACCAAATTAGGTGGCATAGGAAGTATATTAAATTGAATTAAATTATGAATTGAATTAAATTATGAATGAAATTAAATTAAACACAGAGTAGCATTCTGAAGTTCTGTTCCATGTGCTTGCATTGAAATGTTCAGTGCAAATCCTTGTCTTTTTAAATAAATCAAGGGGCAATAATTTAGGCAGCATGGTCAGAAATGTTTTATACTCGCGTAATTCTCCTTAATCATGTTTTGCTATTGCAGACAGCGTTGCCTTGAAATTTGAATTAAGGCTTGCTTGCTTTCTTATACAACACTGTGTGTTGTATTACATGGTTGTCTTGTCATGACTAATGATGCCTGCATGTAAGCAATGGTTGAAGCACTCTTGGCATGTTTTAGTTTTTTAATTCAGTTTTCAAATTTTTTTCTAGAGCATTTTCACATAAATCATAGAATCATTAAGATTGGAAACAACCTTCAAGGTCATTAAGTCCAACCACCTGCTAAACATTATTATGACCACTAAACCATTTTATGAAGTGTCATCATCTGTGTTAAATGTCTGTTATTCTTAGTGCGTGTGCATTTTTCAATACATACAGGTTTTAATGGTTTTGAATATCTCTTGCTGCTTTAGAAAAGTGAGCCAAACTTCTTTCATGCTTTTATTGTTCAGTCTGGACAGATGCATAGGGTATAGCTTGCTTAGGTCATTTGAAAATTCTTTGCAATGCACTTATGTTTGCCACGCTTTTCAGTCATTCCTCTTGCAGTTTCATACTCTTGCCATGTCTCCTCATTTGAGGGAATTGAAGAAACTTAAAAAGGTAGACAATCTTTTTTTCCTGTTGTTTTGATAAGTGCCATACTGGTTCAAAGTTGGAGTATAGCTGCATCTTGTTGGCTTGTGGGTTTGATAAATTATAATACTGTGTGTCATTCATTCTTAGGTAATGAAATGGCATATGAAGATGGAGGAACTCCATCTTCAGGAACTCAAACTCAATAGAGAGTTAGTCAAGCAAAAGGAAGAGGTGAAGTATCTGCATAATATAATTTCTGAATATGAATGTACGATTAATAATCTGGAAGAAGAAATTGTTCAGCAGAACAAGGTATGTATTTCTGCATGCTATTCGTTACTTCAAGTGATTTTAAAAAGGAATTTCTTTCTAGTAAGTTTTTAACAGACATTTGTATATTGGTTCCAAATTATTTTTAAATAGCACATTTGAGTATTTTACATTTTGGTATGTCTTATTTTTTTTTCTGTTTAAGTTTGCTATAAAATTCCCTTTGCCTTTAATAAATAAAAATCCTTTATCAAACATTTGTTCACAGTTTCATGAAGAAAGGCAAATGGCTTGGGACCAGAGGGAAGTAGAACTGCAGCACCAATTAGACCTGTATGATCATCAACAAAATGAGATAGTTAGAACAGCTCTAAAGGTACATGCACTGAATTAACTAAAAATATGTTCATAAGCATGGTTTTCAGAGATGTCAGGTTACATGAATATTAATATTTCTGTGCAGTTGGAAGATGATACAGAATCGGTTCCAGACCCTAGTTTGCCACTGCCACAACAACTTGAGTTGGCTTTGAGAAAGATTCAGGAGTATATTCGAACGATCCTGGAAACTAGGGCAACCTGTAAATCTCTGGAAGAGGTAATTAAATGTATAAATAATCATATAAAGGGACAAAGTCTGTGTTTCTATGCCTTTTAAATTTTTTAGATAATTAAAAGCCTTTTATAAATGTCACTCAATTGTGTTCAGTCCCTTAGAAGAATTTAGCACGGAGAAAATGTAAATAATATAAGCACACCATGACTAAAATAAAATATTTTTTTAATTGGAACAAATTATTGGGGAAAATGTTTGAATATTTTGGTTTGTTCCTTTAATAGGGAAGATGTTTTTGCTGTACAAAATTCAGTTGACTACATCTAGTTAAATTTAGCAAGTCTTACGTTAAATTTAACTAGTAGCAGAGCATAAAATCCTTTTATCTTGGGTTGCTCAATTGAAATTCTGTTACAGAAAATACTTAGTGGTTCTTAAGAAATTTGAAAAACACCAGCTTCTTAATTTGGTAGCAAAAAATTAGTGCAGAATTGTCTTGGGCATAAAGACATGGTAATGTTATTCTGTGACGCTTTTCATCTAATGGTAATCTTGTACAGCCAGAACCAAGTGCAAAGCAGTTTGTGTTTACACGTCCATTTAGACAATTCTTTCTGGTACTTATTTTAAAAAGTAAGACTTTTTTTCAGTGTTTAAATTCTGGAAATAAAACAATTGTTTTTTGTTGCAGAAATTAAAAGAAAAGGAAACTGCTCTGTGGAAAGCTGAACAAAATGTTTTATCAAGAGACAAAGTTATAAATGAGCTAAGACTTCGATTACCTGCAACATCAGAAAGAGAGAAAATAATGGCTGAATTAGGCAAACAAGAAGATGATCCAGAGTACGGTCATGCCATAAAAATTGCGCATCAAACCATTGCAAATATGCAAGCAAGATTAAATCAAAAGGAGGAAGTGTTAAAAAAATACCAAGATTTGCTTGATAAAGCAAGAGAGGTACTTAAACTTTTTGCACAAAATTTCTTACATTTTCAAGTTGTTTTAGTTGATCCTTGTTTATCACATTACTGGTGAAATCTTGGAAGTTTCTCACCTCAAAGGTAACAAAACAGAAACACTTAGTGATTTTTTATTTTTTTTTTTCTGTAGAAAGTTCATGTAGAGTTTTTAACTTCTTTAAATAGGAGGCTTGCTCAGTCAATAGGTTATATATACAATGTCTGTCTAGGAATTAAATTAGTAGGACAGGAAGTAAATTAAAATTCTACTGTGAGAAGTGGTCTCGGTATATTGTATATTTATATGGGATTTCCTAGAACTTGCAACAATGATCTCTGGACTGCATTTTGTAGTGAATTTGGAAGGTACAGGAAAGACATGCATTTATGGAAAATATGCTTCTTAAAACATATTTTAAATTAAACCACATTTTAAAGCATAAACAGTGAATCTAAGCATACTTTATTTAAGCACACTTTATATTCTTTATTCCCTTAAAGCATATTTTAAAGCATAAACCATGTGTCTAAAAGGTACTTCAAGACTAAACATACAAAAGTTTTAGTGTGCTTGGATCAGGAGCATGTTTCTGAAGTAGACTTTCTGTGATCTTCACTTAGTGTGCTTTGGCTAACGTGTAGTGAATCCTTTTGTGAGAAATCAAATTTTTTTGCTTTGTAAGTAAACCAGAAGATGCAGTCTGAAAACGAGCCTGCTGTGCTGCTCATTTCTGTCAGATATTCAGTCTACAGAATCACACTGTAGTCCATAGTAAATAGACCCAAAAAGTGTGGGTATCACTATCAACACTGATAGGCATAGTTGGTCAGAACCAGCACCGTCTTGCTCTTCAGCTCCTGTCCTGTTGCACCATACTATTTGATACATAGCTTAAAACTGCAGTAGCAGATTTTGTTTCCAATGGTCTTAAAAAGGAAAATCAGAATCATTTATTATAGGAAGAAGAAAAGAATTTTTAAAACCTCCAGAATTAGAGGAGAATTTGGGGAGCAATACTGAGCAATGAGTGATCAATCAACATGAAGATACGATACTGTAGTTTCATGACTTTCTGGAATACTGTGTATCACTAGAGTTATATTTTCATTTTGAATTAACAGGAACAAGAGGAAATAGCAAAGAAGCATGAGGAAGACCTTAGAGTTCTACACCAGAAGTTAAATTTGCATACTGACAATTCCCTTAATAAATTTAAACAGACTGCTTTGGTGAGTTATGTGTATTTGTGGGATTAGTGAAGTTGTTCCCAGATTTTTTAAATTGTTGCTTAAAAGAAGTTTTGCAGTCAAAAGTAAGTAATAAATGACAGGAAAAATAAATGAGTGCTTGGATACAGAATTACTGTATTATTCTTGAGAGAATTTGCAAGAGATGGGTTAGAAATAAAGTGTAAAAACCCAAAGTTACCACCTCCATATATACAAGTATTTTTTCCTATCCTCCTAATCTATGGAGATTTCTAGGAGAGAGAGGTATATTTTGTTTTCTGTTCTTTTCATTCCATCTGTAGTTATGTTTAACACATTTCAATGCAAATTTTCTCTGAACATTTTATGATATTTAACCAGTATTTAACTGGTTATTCTGTGGATCATTAGATGCATAAAGCTCTTTTCAAACCAGGGTGACTGCTTTCTCTGTGGACTAAGAAAAACATCTCAGTGAATAAACATGTTAGCTAATAATACTTGATTATATTCAGGTTTGAGTTTAAATGCATCAGTCATGCTTACCTTTGATGTAAAGCTTAAAATGCTCATCACATGTATTTGTTTTGTTTTACAGGATTTAGTTAAAATGACCTCTTCCTCTCTTTCCAACAACAAAAACTCTCTCCGCTTAGCTGAAATGGAGCAAACTGTAGCAGAACAAGATAATTCTCTTGCTTCACTTGTTGGGAAATTAAAGAAAACATCCTCTGATTTGGAGAAACAAAAACAAATTACTTTAATGAAAATCAAAGAGTTTGAGAGTGTCAGAGCCCAGTAAGTATTTAGACTGTTAACAGAAGTGACAATTAGGTTGGATCAAGTCAGTTATGCACTGCTGCTATAGGACAGGTCTATCAAATTGAAGTGGGTTTGCTGAATTTAAGATATGGCTGAAAAAAACAACTCAAAAGAGTTACTGTGGTTGGTAAATAATTTTTCATCTGTAGTTCTTCATCAGGGCTTATGTTGAAAAAGCATGGCTTGGAAAAATGCCTTTCAGTTGCTAGCTTTGTGCCATTCAGTGAAGAAGGAAGTATTCAAGGAGTCTTGGTATGACAGTTGTCTTTTCTTTAAGCTACCGTGACACTAGCTAGTTGGTGGAATTTTTTGCCTAACAAGTTTCAACTCATGAAAATTTAAATCTTGTTTAAAAGAATAAAAGTATGATGCTGTCTTTACCTCTGAGAGCCTGGAATTAGAATGAACAATGTTCTAATCTC
>JANHFX010013173.1:0-13191 GCA_027560015.1 Chloroceryle amazona | reverse complement strand
TTATTTCTTCTGTAACGGGGGGGGAGGGGGGGGGAAGGGGGGGAGGGAGTGGAAAAAAAAAGAAAGCCCTCCAGTGGAGAACTCTGGTTGCAGGTGCAGCAAAAGCAGTGGGTGCCCTCTCTGCTGTGCTTGCAGACACTGGTGATAATGGACAGTGCCACACACACAGCTCTGCCACCTGCCAACAGGGCCTGATAGGAAAGATTGTGCTGTCTGATAAAGTCTATATAACCTGATGGGCCAGGGCAGCCATGTTCATCTTTCCAGACTAATCAGAATATGCTAAATAGAAAAAGAGGAAAATCAGCATTGGAGAAGGTGGTGTGGGCTGTCAGGCTTCTCTCAGCAACACTGAGCATAAGGATGGTTACTTTTGCTTGGCTGGGGTGGTCATTGTGGGTCCTCTGTACTTTCCAGCTGCTGCTGCTGTTGGAAATGTCTTCAGAACTGGAGGCCCAGCTTGAATTTGAGGGTGAACGGTTCCTTCCTTGCCAGACATCTCAAGTCATGGAGGACAAGCCAGAGCCAGCCTCCTCCCTTGATTTTCCATATCAAATTAGTCCTCTAAAATGAAGAATTATTCTCTCTTCCAGGCAAGGTTTAAGGGGGTTGTTCTTATTGACAGGATGAGAGTTCTCCTCCTAAATAGTGAATCCTGGTCACAGAGCCCTGGCCTGACCGTCTTCTGTGTATCCCCAGGCTGCAAGATGCTGCCTGGGTACAGAAAGGTTGGGAAATTGTCATGCTCTGAGTATTTCTTCTTATGGTCCTCGATCCTGCATTCAGTGCTCTAGAATTACAGCTTCTTCCTTTTCCTTTGAAGTTTCTGAAAAAAAAAAACCAAAACAATCCTAAACTCCATGAATTTGGTCTGCTTTGGGTTTTTTAGTGTTGGAATTTCCTGTGGAACAGAAAAGCTGGAACTGGCCAAGAGGTCGTAAAAGATGTGTGAAAGTAAAACTTGCAGCGAGGCACCCTGCTCTGGACCACTCTGGCCATCGTGGATGGTGCCATGGTGTGTGCAGCAGCAGCGCACAGCAGCTACATCCCAGTGTGCTCAGCCAAGCCTGGGAGTGATGATGGAAGATAGGTCAGAGACTGTCCGTGTCCTCCCGTGCCAGATCCTGGTACAAAGCCAACGGCAGAGCAGCAACCAGGGTCATAAGCCAGTCAAGCAAAT
Organism: Chloroceryle amazona; assembly: GCA_027560015.1. NCBI lineage: Eukaryota > Metazoa > Chordata > Aves > Coraciiformes > Cerylidae > Chloroceryle > Chloroceryle amazona. The sequence continues at coordinate 12,011 of JANHFX010013173.1, read as the reverse complement.
CCTCCTTCAGCTGAGCATGAAATCAATATTGATGTGTGCAAGTCAAAAATCATGAGGAAGGAGGCAGAAGTGTTTGCATATGCACCCATGTTTTATGTCAGCTGCAGACAGGCCAAATCCCGAGTGCTGGGGCTGGGCCTGGAGGAAAGACAGACCCCGGGAGACGGGAGCAGGTCCTGTATGGACAGGGGAGATGCCCTGGCTGCGGTGAATGGAGGCTGGGGGTGGGCAGGTGGCTGCCAAGGTAGGACAAGTCAGTGAGCAATGCGGAAAACTGCTTTGACCTCCAAAGCACATCCCAGCAAATGCTTTGCTGTGGACGTGACTTCTCCCCTTGTACCAGGCACTCAGCCCCCATAGCCACGTGTCCATGGTGCTGCTCTGCCAGGTCAGTTCTAAGGAGCACCAGTACCATACAGGCACACGCTGGGAGCCCAGCAGTGCTCTGAGGTCACCTGCTGTCCTCTGCTCTGCTCCTGGCTTGTGCTAAGGCTGGTAAAGCTCTGAGGCCTGTGCCTAGATGCTGGACGTTCAGCTGGGACAGGAATTGGTTAATGCCATCAGTGTGTTATGCAAAGTGCTGAACTTTGCATTTTCTGAAGAGGAAACGCCTGTGCTTTTGCTCTGATTTGTACAGGAATTGAGAGCATGGAGACTGGGGCTCTGGCCGGTTCTGCTGGGTAAACAGCCAGAGAACTGCCAGATTTCCACCTTTCCTCCCTCTCCACCACCCATCAAAGAGGCTCTGGCAGCTCTCTTAAAGTGTGATATCTGGGAATAGTGCTAGCAACCCCCAGTCCAGCCCAGAGCCTTCCACTCAGCATTGCTCAGCTTTAGTGAAGGTTCACCTCTGCTGAGAGGCTGCTTTTAGCTTCTCCCTTGAGAGCCATTTTTAGGTCTGGCTGTATTATTGGTCTTTCTTCAGCAGCAGATAAAGTTTACTGCTGGAGGGAGAGCAGAGGCTGCGGGAAGGTCTCACTGCCCTGACCTTGGGAAAGGGAGCAGGCTGGGCTGGCTATAGCCTGGGCATCACTTAAAATTCCAGAATCATAGAATCATTTAGACTGGAAAATACTTTCAAGATCATTGAGTCCAACCTTTAGCCCAGCACTGCCAGGGCACCACTAAACCGTGTCCCTCAGCACGACGTCTCTGAAACCCCTCCAGAGATGGGGACTCCACCTGTTCTTGGGTCCTTAGTTCCCACCTGTGCTAGGATTGCATGAGAGGAATTGATTTTAATCACTGCTGTGATGATGAAGGGAGGGAGCAATCAAAGAAAACAATATTTATTTTTTAAGCTGTAGCTAAGAAATCTGCCCTGGGTCCAAGTTGAACCTTCTAGCCAGAGGTGAGCAGGCTTAATTTGACAGCTATTTCTTCAATATTTTAAAAGCTGCCTGGAATAAACTGAATGCTTCCGAGTAGTGACCTAAATTCTACTTGCTGTAAATTTCATTAGAAAGAGGATTTGTGTGCCTGCCAGGAGCACACCACTTTGCAGCTTCATTGATCTGCCCAAGCCATGTGTTGTGCAAGTGCCATCCTCAGCAGATTTTTAAAGAGCTCACTGCTGCACACTCCTAGTCCCGAATGTGGCTTGTTTCTTTGCTTTTCTCCTCTCTTCCTCTTTCTCTATTTTTTTTCCCCTCCTTCTCCCCAGTGCAAATGCATCATTTGTTTACTAATCACGTCACATTGTTAGCTGTACAGAGTCATCCCACTGGCTGTGTGGGCAAGGATATAGCAGCTGCAAAGGAAAATGTCACTCTCCTTCATCTTGCTTGATGTGCTTTGTTCTCAAATCCCCATCCCACGCTGTGGGGGCCAAAGATTTTTTCACAACCCCAGGGGCTGCCTGTAGCTCTGCACTCTCCAAAGAGGTCACCTGTGGTTCTGACACCCCCTCAAGGAAGCTTCCTTCCCTTCTGCTGTCCCTAAAGTGCTGTCTATCCCTGTGCAACCACGGCTTCGGATGTTGTGGAGAGGTGTGATGGTAGCACAGATGGCATATACTGGGTCTTACCAGGGAAACAAGCCTGGGGAGATGTGGTAGTGGCAGGCCTGTGGCTGCACCAGTCTGCATCTCCCTGGGCCTGAGCAGGATCACACACCTGATGCTGAATTCCCTTCCCACAGCATTATGTTCCCAGGTTAAAGGTAGTGTAGGGGACCTCTGTGCAGCCACCCCAGGGACATGGGGCCTGTGCAAAACTACAACTGCTCCCGTGTTGTTGCACACAGAACAATTGCCTGGTTGGGCTGAATTAATGGGCGAGGGGAAGAGTGATGTTCTCTCTAGCCATAGAGTTGGGTACTCAACCCTGCCTTCCCCACAGGAACTCTATTCTGGGGCTGTCCTTGTCCTGCTGGCATTTCTATGTCTCTGCGTGAAGCTGATGGTCTCATGGGGACCTCCAGCCTGGGGATAGGCCACATAACAGCTTGAAACCCACCATGTTTTGGAAGTCCCATGGCCTCTTGGTGGCTCAGGGAGGCTTGTGCACCCTGGGTAGTGCCTGCAGAGCAGGCAGACTGCAGCTGAGGCAAAGCAGCAGGAGATAAGGAACTGACAATTCCATCCTACAGAATGAAGTGCTGGCATCCAGCAGGAGCTCTTCCCAGTTCACAGCATGTGGCAGAGCTAGCTTTTGAAGAGTTTTCCTACACGAGGAAGGTCCCAGCACTGACAGGCTGACACTGAAAGCTGATGGACCAGGCAGCAAGGCCAGGGGTAGGCTTGGATGCAGGAGTTACATTGAAGGTACATTTAAGGGAACTGGTTGCAGCTCAAAGTAGTAGTCTCTAAAGGGCATGATTAGAAAATGTGGTTTTCCTCAGACACATCCAAAGATGGAGCCTGTGCAGCTGGGAACACGGGAGGGACTGAAAATGCCCTGAACTCAGCAGGACGGATGGCTGGTCTTGAGGGTGGAGGTTGGAGAGAAATATTCCTCTTTTCTAACCATTGTCTGTGTGTCTTGCTTATGGCTGAACGTTGGGAAGAGATGTCTGGGGGGAGACTCTGGTGCATTTCTTGCTGTGTAGGTGATGAAAGTGGGAAGAAATCCTGGTACTGGGGAACATGGGGCTGTCCTGCCTCCTGCCGAGGACTGCCACAGGGCGGGGCTTTCTTGAGCTGAGTTTTGGCAAGATATAGGCAAGGCTGGTTCAAAGCAGCAGCCGCCTTTCCACTGCCTCTCCTCCTCATTGGCTGCCAGCGCAGGCGATGCTCAGTGTGATGAACCTGGCTGACCCCTCCATCAGGAGAGGGGATGCTCCACCTCCCTGTATGAGAGTGATTTAATGTTGAAAGTTAAGCCACGGGCCTGAACAAGTAGGACACAGGCTGGGCAAGCAGTACAGGCTGTCTTGGGGACAGGGTCTTGCTGGCTGTCAGCATCCAGACAAGGGCTAAATTCATTTCCCATAAATCTGGCATGCTCTGCCATTTTCCCAGCTTCTCAGTATCTCTGCTGGACTTGCTTGTTATTTATTTGCCTGAGGTCTGAGGAGATGTGCAGTAGGTTTTACCAAGATAATGGCTCAGGTCCTGTCCCCTCCTGCCTCCAGCACCGTGAGCTTTTCCTTGCTCTGTCCCCCGCTGCAGGAAAGGCAGAGAGGAAGGAGAATTTGAGGCAGGAGGTCTCCTGGCTCTCTCCTTTGGTTTTGGGCAGTGTGAGTGGTTCAGCCCCTTTGAGGGGAAGCAAACAGTGCCTGGAGTGGGGAGGCTCTGCAAGCTCACCCATCTGTGCCTGGCAAAGAGGCACCCGCAACCATGCTGGTCCAGCTATGACTGGGTACTGGGCTGGCACTGGGAACTTCCCCGCCTCGCTCCCCTGCCCAGCACAGTGATGCTGCTCAGCAGCCCAGAGATTGGGCTTCATGGCCAGAGCAAATGCAGCTGTACTTGTTAGTGCCCAGGAAAAGAGTGGTCAGGGTTTGAAGTGTTGGGAACATCACCCAGCAACCATTGGGAGCAGCAGTTTCTCTCTGCAACCCATGAGGGGGTTAAGTGAAAAATGAAATGTCTCTCTATCTCCTTCCTTGTGCTTTCTCATCTCCGCCAACAGAGATGAAGATGGGGGAGGATTTTTTTTTCTATATTTAGCTTTGGAGAAATTGCTATAACTAATCAGCTTTAGGATACTAGGCTCTCTTTTATTTTATCTTCTTCTGTCACTAAGACCTTGTCATGTGGCCATGGACTGCAGTTTGATGGCTCTCTCTTTGCCAGGCGTGTTTGTTTTTTTCACGGAGTCAATTAATAACCCATAAAAATAACACTTCCAGCTGTTCCACTTGCAGCTGCTGGGCTGGAGTCTAATTACCTGGCCTTGGATCCCAAATCCTGCTTTGCATGTAAAAGTGCCAGTGAATAGGAACAGGCAGAGGAGATTGCAATGCAAAAAAGGCATGCAGTTTGGGGTGCTATTTTTAGCCTTTTCAAGCCAAATGTAAAAGACCCTTAGGCTGCTTGTGTCCTGCTGAATCTGATCATATGCACAGTATTGTTCCCATGGCACAGTGCAGCAGCCGGGGTGGGTTGGGGCTTATTTTTGGCAGTTAGCTTGTCTGTATTTGAAACCTCCTTCTGGGCTGGTTCAAGCGATGCTGTGCTGCTGTGGCTTACACCCGTGTGCTAAAGGTTTGTTTGCAATCACCTGCAGTTCCTTGCGTGTGGCTGAACATGGCAGTGCTGGATGTGGCCATGGCAGTGATGAGGAGGGAAGTCACGCAGTTTCTCACTCAGTAAAGAACTTGCTTCTTACATAGTGGTGGTAAGGGGTGCCCAGCGCCCTTCAAGAAGTCCTTTCCTAGTGATTGAGGTAGAAAATTAATTTAGCTGAAGCTCTGGTGGATATACAATGATCTCCCTCCTGTGTCACCCTGTCTATCTTGCACCCTCTTCTGCTTCCCGAGCTGAAAGTCATCTTTGCATGATCTTGGTGAACAGATTCATGCTTTGCTTCTCCGGGGTTTGGTGGGGTCTTGCCTCTTCTCAGCTGCTGCTGCCTCAACTCCCACCACTGCCATAATCACTGCCATAATCACCTGTCCTCTTGCTACCTCACAAGTGTTCAAGGTGTCCTGGAGTACCTTCTTGCTCCCCATAGGAGTGGTGCAGTGAAGGTCCAGGAATGTGCCAACACAGGGTGTTGGGGCTGGGGCACTAAGGAAGCACTGGGCTTGTTTCCAGTCTCTGTCTAGGGAGTTGTTCTGGGGCATATTGGTTCTTATCATTGTTGGGCTTTTGTTTAATTCAGACTCAAGCTGGTTATATCCAAAAGCAAATCAAACAGAACAGCTCTTCGTGAGCTTAATTTGAAATATTTAGTGGTCATACATTAGTCTGTAGCTACCAGCTTGAAGCCATGACTGCACATAGGCTTCCTGTGCTGGAGAGCATGCCCTTCATTACATCCAGTCATTTTGAGACTGCTATTTGGAAGCTGCCCTCAGAAAAAACTCCTACGTATCCTATTTGCAAGGGGGTTGCAGAGCCACTGCTTGACTCAAAGGGCAACTCTACCTTCTCTGCTCGGGCTCCCCCTACCCCATGCTGACAGCTACGTGAGCCAGGAAGTGTTAAGTAAGTCAGAGAATCACAGAATGGTTTGGATTGGAAGGGACCTTTCAAGGTGATCTAGTCCAACGCCTCTACAGTGAGCAGGGACATCTGCAACCAGAGCGGGTTGCACAGAGCCCTGTCCAACCTCACCTGGAATGTTTCCAGGGATGCAGCATCGACCACCTCTCTGGGCAACCAGGGACAGTGTTTTATCACCCATATTGTTAAAAATTACTTCCTTATACCTAGTTTAAATCTCCCCTCTTTTAGTTTAAAAACATCACCCCTTGTCCTGTCCCAATAGGCCCTGCTCAAAAGTCTGTCCCCATCCAACAGGCCCCTTTAAATACTAGAAGGACACAAGAAGGTGTCCCCAGAGCTTTCTCTTCTCCAGACGGAACAACCCCAACTCCCTCAGCCTATTCTCACAGCAGAGGGGTTCCAGGGGTTCCAGAGGTGTGGGTCATCTCTGGATCATCTCACATCCCTACAGAGATGGAGCCAGACTCTCGGTGGGTATCTCTTCAGTGGAGCTTTGCTACCACCAGTTCACTTATCCAGGGATAGAAGTTCCTGACAGGAACTGTGTTCAACCTTGCCTAGTAAAAGAGATTGCAAACGTGGCTTTCCATCAGGCAGTACATTAGCCAAATTAATTCCAGGATAGAGAGTCAGCCAGTGGTGCTGGAGGCCCAAACAGATGGATGCTGCAGCCACGTCAAAATCAGCAGAGCTGCTGCTCTCTGCATGCCAGCCGCTGGGCTGGAGCCAGCTTCTGCTCAGTGATGTCCTCTGCTTCACACCTTCCAGGAGCACTGAACTCGCTGCGATTGGTGTCACTGACAATTCAATTGGAAGGAACATCTGTCTCTAAACTGAGCTCCCAGTTCAGGCTGCCACCACTGCAAGTGGGTGACATTTTTTTAATGTGCTTTGCTTCCTTTCTTTTAATCTCCCGAACACAGGCATGCCTGTGGAGCACAGGAAGGTTCCTCCCCTGTGACAAGGAAAAAGAAATTAGCCATCAGATCGAGCGTGTATAGCAAATAATGAGATTGCCTTGGATACAGGACCAGAATTCATGCAAAGAATTCTGCTGATCAGAGAAGATAAGCAGCATTTCTAGGGTGTCAGGAGACTTGCATTTCTCAAGTGTTTTCTAAGAGAATCTTGGATACAGGCTGGCAGCACCAGCCTGGTCCACAGACAGCGTGATTTAAAAAATGAACCCTGAAATAACTATACGGGTAGTTATTTTGGTGTGTATCATAGTGATGTGCCTCATTTTCCTTCAGGCACGGGAATAAGCTGCACAGACACACGCACTGTTCTGCTGGCAGAGCAGCCGCCACAAAGAAGGCTTGTCCCGACGGAGCCCCACTGAAAGGGCCCAGTGTTTGCCCACGGGGTGCAGACCCAGTACTGGTAGAGTCAACACGTAGTTTAAAAGGAGCTGGATTTGTGGAATACTTTTAGTAGTAAGTGTTTCTTATTACTCCTATTTATTACAAAGAATAAAATCAACATTTTACAGGCGTACCTGGTGAGCGACCCAACAGCTTGATTCAACAGTTGTTGAAGGAGATGAGAGTATTCGTACTGTCAGACTCATTAAGGAAGGATAGTAAACCACCTTAGTTTTTATTTTTATAGGAAATTTACTCATCCTTGCATTTGCTATGCCTGAGACTGATATCTTTCTAAGCATTGAAAAGTGTTATTAATGAACTGACCTGACCCAGGCTGTCCTTTCACTCACGTAGAGACACAGGTAACAGGCTGTGAGCAGGTGCCAGGTGCTCCCAGGCTGTGGTACATGGGCACAAGGGGTGTTTCCAAAGGCAGTTAGAAAAGCTGGGCATTCTGAACAGCCCAGTAACTCCTCCCTGGCTTGCAACTCCACGTCCCTGCATTATGAGCATGGCATCTTCAGCAATGATAAAATACAAAATCACCAAATGGTAGGGGTTGGAAGAGACCTCTAGAGTTTATCTGGTCCAACCCCCTCTACAAAGCATGTTGCACAGGAGAAACCCCAGAGCAGGAGGTACTCAGCACAGAAGATACCCCAGCAAATAAGTTACTATCCGAGTGTTTTTCCCTTTATAGTGGAAAAAGGTTGTGGGTGTGAGTCCCTTTTCACATTTTGGCCCTCTGTGCCACCTGCTGCTATCTGAGGGATATATAATCCTGTGGGAGACCCAAAGGGTGTCTCCTCCTCCTCCTCATGCTGCCCCAAAGGGTGTCACCTCTTCCTCATGTTCCCTGAATAAGACTGTGCTATACAAGTAACCAACATGGGTATTGGAACCAGTGCTGGACTTGATGCTTCATCCAGAACACACACTCTGCTAGCTCCTCACACTTTAATTATTTCTGTATGAGCAGCCTCCTCCCCGCCCCGTTTCCCCCCCAGCACCACCTGCTCACTTTTGCTTTAGCCCTGCACAGTTTGGGAGCAGTGACACGGAATGCAATGCAAGAAGCCTCCTGTGGTCATGGGCTTTGTAATTCAGGGACATCAGTAAGGGCTGGGAAGCTTTCCACATGCTCATCCCGATTCGTGTATTTTATGAATTGGGACTTGGTCCTATTTGTTAATGTTCGTCTACATGACCTTTGCTATGTCAGCAGTGCCTGTGCTCTGATGTCAGCTGCTGGAGTCCAAGTGCTGGCAGCTGGTGTCTCTGGCCAGCTCCCAGGCTACAATTCAATTTTCCTATCAGTCACTTGAAGAGAAAGAAAAAAACATGTTTCTGACCGTTCATGGCATCACAACATACAGGGCTTCAGTCTACAAAGTCACTTCTACACCGTGACACCTGGGGAAGTTCATATAAATCAAATAATGGTACAAAGTTAATACATCTTCACTTAAACTGCACTGAACTACAGTAAACTAAGGCCAGTTTAATCCTGAATAAAAGTCTCAGCACAAGAGTTTAATGCCTTCTAGATTTTGTACATTAACACCACCTCTCTGAACACAGGCAGGTCTGGATGTAGTTTGCCCTCTTCCCAACCCTCTCGGTGGTGTAAAAACTACCACAGAAATAAAAGGCAACAGTTTGGGAACAAGGGGATCACCTGGAAAGTGAGGAGCTCTGCTCTGCATTCTTGTACTGACCTCCTGTGTGACTTTTCCTATAGCATTTTATGAGGCTCAATACTTATATCTGCCTATTGGCATTATTAGTATCTTCCCTGCCATTACAAAAGGCTTTAAGATCTCCAGACATACGTGCAGAAATGTCTCCTCCTGTAACATTTCCCCAGTATGGGCTATATGGGGAGCTTACAAAAGTACGTACAGCTGTTACAGATGAGCACATTCCGGTCCCTATCTGGAGGACTGAGCTTGGGTGTCACAGTTAATTTAGTTTCAAAAGTCACTGTATTCACACCATCTCACATCCAGCACCACCAGAGACTGGCTTCCTAGACTGACAAGGGAATGACAAAATTGTGACACCCAGTGAAGTACATACAACAGATTTAATAGGAACTGTGTAAACCAGAATTGCATGTCCCCAGGGCACAACTCTGTCCCATTAGCTGTTTGTCAGTCATCGTACTTATTTGAGCTGGAAATCATTTGGGACCTTTTTCCTGATTTTAAAGGTTTAGGAGACAGGCATTATTTATCTCAGTGTAGCCAGTGGTACATAAAAAAATCCACCTACTCAGATGGGACTGATTTATTAGGGAACAGCTCTTGAAGAATTTCAGTATATCTGAAGTCAAAATCTCATCCCTCTTCCACCTACTTCTAATAAACGTACAGCTCAGCAGCAAGATCTTGACTGAACACATGTTGAGAACTCCTAAAAATCTCTTCCCTTTAGTACAGAAGCTGCTAAAATGAGATCTGCTGGATAGTGAGAAGCCAGAACCACTTCACTTCTATTCACTCTCTGGGATGCAAACAAAAGAAACCAGAGCAAGTCCCGGCCTGCTGAAATTCCAGCGGCTTCCACTGAACTACAGCGAGGCCAGAGGCATTCTGAACTGTATTTTGTATACACCATCCCTGCGCTGCTCCCAGCTAATTGTACTTTAAGTTAGTTATTATTAGTAATAAAGGACTGACTACCAATGGTTCTCATTTATTTCCATGGTGATATTGCCTGCAAGAAGATAAATGATGACTTTGAGTTGGGTAAGCAAAGTTCATAACATGAAAAAATGAGAACCAGCAGTGTTCCGATGGCTGGGAGGGACAGACGTGTGCATAAGCCCCCGAAGGTCCGACTGCCCTTCACCACCAGCCAGCTGCATTCCCAGTTGTCTGAAAATATTGAATGGTTTGCACTTTTGGCCTATGTCCTCTTGGCTTCAGTCTTCAGCATGCCTCGCAGCTTTCCCTAAACATCTTGCTCACCCATTTATTCATTTATATTGCTGCTAACGATGCACCACTGGAGCTGCCGTAAGTGAAGATATAACAGGAATATAAACTATAGAAACATTTAAAAACTTGTTATGTTCCTCTTCTATGTCTATCTTGTTAAGATTAACGTTGCTGCAGAAAATGGTGAGACAGCTACCATGATTGATTTAGACATTCAATTATGGACTTTCACTTTAATGCTTCTACTCTATCAATAAACTCCAAGCACCTTTAAAAGTCCAAATACAGCTTTTCTGGTTATACAGCCATTTGGTTAAGTAGAATAGTGGCAGCCAGTCAACATTAAAACACTTCCCAGAATCTAAAGAGAGAAATGTTCGAACAAAGAGGAATCTGAGTGGGTGTAAATTCTTTGCCCTGCTATACTGGTAAGATTATATCTCAGGCTTTCAGAGCAGGAAAAGGATGTTACAGGCATAATGGCAGGGAATATCAATCAGATAACTAAATCTAATTACAGAGTTACTAGATTGACTAGTTAACTTCAGCTACATGAAGGCAACTGGCCAAGTGCCACAACAGAAACCAGACTCAGAGAAACAATTTCTCAACAGATTAAACAACTTCTTGTAACAACTAGTTTTAGATCTGAGAACAGACTATTCCTGACAAACTTTAAAAGATGCACGGTTTGTGTAAGAAAGAGCTGGAGCTGAATCACCATGAATTCAGCCTTCCTAGAGAAAGAATTGCACTGAAAGGACAGGATAATGACTCTAAATTTTAGTAGAAAAAATTAGTTTCTGAGGGAGTAAGCCAATAATAAATCATGTTCTGGGCAAACAAATCAAGTCACTGAAGGGAACAGAGATGTGGGCCCCTAATTTTCAAGTCCTTTTTTTAACACATTTTGTGATACACTGGTACTGTACAAAACAGAATTGTATTTCTTGCTTTTAGTACATCATGGTTAAAGCACGCTAGACGTGGTCTAAGGCAGAACTTCTTCAGACATCCCCAACTGCAGAGAACCCCAGGCTGGGTGACTGTTGGCTGAAGACAAACAAGATGCAGGAAGATGCTCCAGCAGTGACCAGGGCAGGTCCCTGGACCAGGCACTGTGTTCCCACAGTGGGTGCAGAGTTCCTGCTGGATGGGGCAGAGCCGGGTGCCTGCAGAACTCCCTGCAGATGCTGCTGCCCAGCCTGCACAGCTCCAAGTCCCTGGGACAGGTTCAGCACCTCCTTGGGTGATTAGCCTAAATGGTGTGACTGCTTATTACTAGTGAAATGGTAAGAGTGCTTTATCTGGGAGATGCTGTCTGTGATCCTGGGCTGCAGTTCTTCATCCTTTCAGCAGCGATTAAACTGTCCCAGCCAGGTCTTTGGGGCAGTTTCTCTCTTGTTCTTGCTTCCCCAAGCCTGGCACCATTACCCTGAAGCACCCAGTGACACCACCATGGTTGCTCCACACCATGGCTGTTACTCTGGACCCTCACACCCTCCACTGTGCTCAGTGTCTAGCCCGCGTGCCTCAGACTCTGCATCACTACCTAACCTGACCCCTTGCTTCCCATTGTACTTGGCTCCTGCTCAGAGTCCCTGATGAGCCAAAGGGACAGGCAGGGTTGTGGCCTTGACTGCAGGAGGGATGTGTAGAATCATAGAATTGGTTTGCTTGGAAGAGACCTTTAAGATCACAAAGTCCAACCATTAACCCAGCACTGCCAGGGCACCACTAAACCATGTCCCTCAGCACCACAGCTCCACAGCTTTGAAACTCCTCCAGGGATGGGGACTCCACCACTGCCCTGGGCAGCCTGGGCCAGGCCTGGACAACCACTCTGGGGAAGAAATTGTTTCTCGTGTCCAACCTAAATCCTCCCTGGTGCAACTTGAGGCCATTTCCGCTTGTCCTGTTGCTTGTTCCTTGGCAGCAGAGGCCGACCCCACGTGGGTCCAACCTCCTGTTGGGGAGTTGTCAAGAGCGAGGTCTCCCCTGAGCCTCTCCCCTGGCTGAACAACCCCAGCTCCCTCAGCTGCTCCTCACCAGACTTGTTCTCTAGACTCTTCCCCAGTTGCGGTGCCC
>JANHFX010013171.1:15337-33160 GCA_027560015.1 Chloroceryle amazona | reverse complement strand
TCTGTTCCTGTGTGGGCTGCCCTGGGTGACCCTGCTCTGGCAGGGGGGTTGGACTCGATCTCCAGAGCTCCCTTCCAACCCTTTACCATTCTCTGACTCTTCTCATCCAGCAGTTGAGTTTTGGTTTCTCCAGCAGCTAGGGGTAGGGATGCCCATGCTGATGGAGTGAGGACGCTTTCAAGGGGCTTCCCAGCTTCAATCAACGCTGCTTCCCACTGCTATTCCTGGCATCTGTCTGCATGATGCAATCACTGTCTCCCTGATGAGAACTTAGCCTGAGATACACCAAACTCGGTCAAATGTCCTGGGCCAGTGGCAGCAAAACCTGTTCCTTGCAACAGGAGCAGTGGCTGTGGCTGGAAGGGTGGTGAAGGGGCCGTGATGAAGCGGTGATAAAGCGGCTAGGGGGGGCTGGGAACAGCGAGTGGGGCCATACAGAGGTTTTGCTCATCCCTTGCTGGAAGGCTTTTTAGCCTTGGCGTGTTCAGGTGCACGTCGCCAAGCTTTACCCACACGGAGGAACATTTAAACATGGTTTATTTCTTAGGGGTGACAAAGGTTAGAAGTAAATTTCCCTTGTATTGACAGCTTGGTTATCTCAGGAAGGATGGTGAGGAAGCTTTAATGAAACCACAGTATCTGCTTGGGAGTGGGGCTTTTGAGCCAGGTTGTTGCAAGAAGCATTTCTAATTAGAGAGATTTAATTCCAGACTTTCGTCGTTCCCCCCCCCCCCCTTCCCTCTTAATTATATTTGCTAACGTGTTTAACAGCTTTCCCTTCAGAAAAGAACAATTTATTCAAAGGTCATAAATAGATTCTGGCATTAATTACTCCAGGAGCCACACTGGGCTGCGCTGGAGAAATCAGCTCCGTGGGGAACGCTAAACCTTTCTCAGTTGGGTTTATCTGTGGTTGAAACGACTCTGTGGGGCTGGGTGTGTGCAAACAAAGACAGGCACCCCTTAAAAAAAAACCCAAAACACAACACGGTTACTACATCCACATTTATACCCAAGTTTTTAAAACCCATGAGGATCTTGTAGCTAATTTCCCTGAGTTTTTGGACCACTCGTGTAAATCCCATCTTCTCCCTGGATCTCTCCACCTTTGTTTTACAGCATTTGGGGGTATTTTTATCAGTTAGTTTTCGATCCTGTCGTTGCTATTGATCTCGGGGTGCTGCGGTGGAGAAATGTCCATCTCTAGCTGGTTTGCTCTGCTGACTGTGCTGGAGGAGGGGGTTGAGCTGGTCCCCTCGGTGTTAGATGCTCAGTAACAACCCCTCAGCCTGGTGCCCAGATTAGGTTAATAGTTTTTTGTAACCTCCAGATTTTGGAGCGGCTGGAACATCTGTTCCAAGTGATAATAAAGCAGTTCTGAGGAGGAATTAGCATACAGCTGCTGGGGTGGGTGAAAATATCTACAGGAAAAAAAAACAACCAACAGAATTTATTGATGGAAGATGAAGCCTCATTGCATTTTCATAGTTCCTGGTGATTTTTGGCAGCGTGAGCAAAATCTGTTCCTGTGCAATGGGAGCGGACGGTGCTGTGATATGGGGCTCTGATGTGCATTTAAGACTCAAGTGTCCTTTGTTTTATCGTTTCATTCCTCATCCAAATCCAAGAGTACTTCTGCCTGCTTTGGGTTCTTTTTTTGAGCATTTCTCTGCCATGATTAAATCTGCCAGATGAGCCCTATTGCCTGGCTGGAGCTGGGCTCACTGTATGGGTGTGAATGTTTAATATCTGCTGGAAATAGCTCTGCTTTCCTGGAGGGGGGATGCTCCACACGCAGGATCCAGAGCCAAAGCATCTCTTGGGGATGCTCTGCACACAGGAGCATCTCTCAGTGGGCTCTTGTGCTGTGGGGTGGCTTGGCCCTGGTTTTTTAGATGCCTGTCTCTGTGCAGGGCTGTAGCTTGGCTCGCACCTCTGCATGCTGAGCTTGTTGCTGAGAACCAGCTGTATGCACACCATTAAACCAGGGAGAGGAGAGGTGGGAGTTGGGGACTCACAAAGCTGGAGAGGAGCTCACATGGCTGGGACACTTTCACCTGTGCTGGTTCCTCTCCATCCCTCATCAGCCCTGGGGTTCAGGGTCCTGCCCACCCGCTGTCTCTCTTGGGCAGTGTCTGACCTGCAGCTTCCAGTCACCAGCAGCAGGTATCAGCAGTGTGGTTCAGTATTTCTGTGAGTGCTTCTCTGGTGTGTTTTGCTAGAATCCCCAGCTCGTGGCGTCCTGTGATGTGAGAATTTAATTTTTCCTTAAGGGAAGACAGACAAGCAGGCGGGGAAGCTGTTCCTTCCATTACGTTGGGGAAATGCAGAAACCCACGATTGAAGTGCTCTCTGAAGCCTCATAGACTTGAAAGCGAATTTAAAATACTGAAGTTTTAAAATTTATAAAGCAGAAGGATTGCTGATGAATGGGTTGGTGATATTTTGAATTCCCCTCCTTGTAAAAAAATAATAAAAAAAGTAAAACCAAAGCCAAACCTTGTTCAGCTTTGGGCTCCACCACCAAAAGCTGATGAAATGACTGGTGTTGTCTTTGACCTGCGTGGAGAAAGAGTGATCTTAAGCAGGGTTTAACTGGGTGTAAATAAAAGGAGCAAGACTAAAACTTCAAGGTGTAAAGGAGCCTCAGAATCCCGTGAGGGCGGAGAGGAACGTGCTGAAGACAAGGCTGTGTATTTGCAGGGCTGTTAAACCTTCTGGGCCAGGGCAGAAGGAAGGACTTTTCCCCCCATAGCCATCGGGTTTTTGCCTGGGAACGAGAAGGAAAGTTGTGTTTCACTCAGCATCGCTCTCGTGCAGACAGGGAAGGAGGAACTGCTTAAATCCCCTTCCTGAGTGGTTTTGGTTAGTTTTTGTTGTTTTGTTGGGTGTGTTTTCTGTGATTTGAAGGCTTTTTTTGAGCTCTCCTGACAAGTGCTATGGTGGGAAGATCCTGTCTAATGAAGACAGGCATCAGGTAGTGTTATTCCTTCATATAAACCCGTTATTCACCCCAGCAGGGCTGTTACCAGTCTGATTCCAGTAGAGCTGGAGCAGGAGGAGCTCCCTCTGACAGAGCACGGGAGGAAACTGGTGACAAAAGAGGGGTATTTAACTTGTCTGTGCACTCAAGGTAACTTAATAACTGCTTGGTTTTGTCTTTGTCATGTTAGCAGCCAGGCTTTGTCACGTATTTGAGTGCTGAAGAATAAATGCAGAACTTCTCCTCCCTCCACCCACTCAGTGTTTTACTCAAAAACTGGGGAAAAAAAAAAAAAAAATGCCTTTTGGCACTGGTTGGGCGTCCGGCCCCACGTCGCCAGGGGCGAGAGGGACAAAACACTTTCTGGCTCCTTTCCTTGGGCTTTAACATTTTCCACGTCCCTTAGGCTGGAGAGAGATTTCAGTTTCTCAGCTTCCCACCCTGTTCTCCTTGGCTCTTGGATACCCTCGTGGCCAGCTCTGGGAGATCGCAGGGTAACGAGGACTGACGGAGCTGGAGCTGGAGCTGGGGAGTGTTTCAGCATCACCATTCCTGCTCTTCTTTGGGGAGAAAACTTTTGCAGAACTTTTCTGTGGGTGCCTTTTTTTTTTTTTTTTTTTGGTAAGATGCAAAACTGAGGTGTTGCCAATACAGTTCTGTGGGTTTAAGGCAACCATTAGAAATAAATATATAAAAAAAAAAGCTGAGTTATTGCTGCAGGATTGTGGGCTGCTCCCAGACCCTGGTTCCATAGGAATCTCCTTTAACAGCAGACATGAGTACTCCAGGCAGTTACATGTGATGTTATTTTATTATGTCTTTACTTTTATTAACTCGTGGACACTCAGGCCCAAGATCCAATTGGTACCAGGCCCTTTTCAAATAGAGACAAGAGATTATCTGGGTAATTTGGGAATACAGAACACGGAAGTCTCATTATGGCTGAGAAGAGCCATGGGGTGCAGTGGTTCTCTGCCCTCTTGCCTTGCCAGTGTTTGCAGGGAGGTGGATGGGTCGTGATTTTTGCAATGAAGCATTTGTATCCTTCGATAAGGACCATATTGTTTGGTTTATAGTTACCCCTCCAGCTGAAGCCTTGCTTTTTCTGTGTGCCTCTGTGAAGGGGACAGCAGCACGTGCTCCTCACCACAACATCCTGGCTCTGCTGAGCGCTGGCAGCTGATGGGGTTGGGCTTAGATGATGCTGGAATCCCCCCTCTTCCAGTTGTAGTGTGATGCTTTGTTTCCCTCAGCCCCAGACTGCTGCACAAGGACAAGGCAGGACACAGGTCTTACTTGCATCTGGTCTTCCCTAGGAAGTCTTGCTGGTGTTGTATGGGTGACTGGAGGATGTTGTGACCCTTCTGTGTGACCAAAAGCCCCACGCTTAGGTTGTGAATCCTCTCCCAGCTACAGAAAGTCTGGCAGAACTGTGTGGCATCCCCACTGCTGCATCTGCTCACAGCATCCCTGAGTGGGATGCTGCCTCCTCTTCAGGCTTGCCAGCTGAACTGGTTGAGTGGTTGCTCTTCTAACCTCATAGCTGGAGATTCTGGCTGCCAGAAGAGAGCTGAGCTGCTTTTCTCAGCCCTCCAAAGGGTTTGCAAGCAGATTCGGGGCTGGTTTGGTCTGTGGGCCACACTGACCTGGAGTGGGACATTAGAGCTCTTCATGGAGGAAATGGTCTCGTTGAAGAATGAAGTGGTGCAGGATAAAAGGAGTCATTTGCGGATGCGGTGTGACTGCCCATCCCATGTGGTTTCTGGGGATGCTAACAAAAGAAAGAACCCCTGTTTTCCTGGGAGCTTGTGCTGTCCGTGGCTAAATGTGAGCGGTGCCGTTCTCGGCTCTTGCGTCGCTATATCTGCATCTCGTGGGCTGTGGGAGATGGAATGAGGATGTGATCCCAGCGATTGTGTAACCATGATGTCGTCCTCTACAGATAGGGGTGTGTGGTTGACCAGATTCTGTGGCTTGGTATGAAACAGCTAAGAGCTGTTCCTTGTGGTAAGGAGGAGAGACAAAAGTTCAAAAGTTGAGTGTCTGAGTTGCACCAGAGGTTCGATTCCAAGGAATAGATGAGATGTCTGGAAAACAAAACTGGAGCTGCAATTTCTTTTCAGATCATAAGTGGATTGCTTCACTGTTACTTGATGTTCCTTGGTTTATTCAAGGCAGTATGAAGAAAGTCTCTTGGGACAGAATGAGTTTTTATTTGGGAGCAAAAAAGAGCTGAAGCCTCAACTGAATCTCTTTGATCCCTTCTGCCTAGCTGTGGAATAATGCATCAGAAATGTCCGAGCATCTCTGGGTGCACAAAGCCAGCCGCATAAAGGGGGTCAGCTCTACGTGGGATTTGGGGCTGTGATCCTTAGCTGGTAGCACGTGAATTGTTTGACTTGGTGATTTGAGGTCTGAGCATGGGAATGTCTGTGGAGAGCCACCATGGGCTGACATGGGGTGGTCTACTTGTGCATCTGAGTCAAGGCAGAAACCTGAATGTGGAAAGGCTTTGTTCCCTGGAAGGCTCTGACTCATGAAATCGTTTTGGTTGGAAGAGACTTTTAAGTCAAGTAGGATTTAAGAACAGAGTCCAGCTGTTAACACAACACAGCCAGGTCACCACTAAACCATGTCCCTCAGCACCACAGCTCCATGCATTTTAAACCCCTCCAGGGATGGGGACACCACCACTGCCCTGGGCAGCCTGGCCAATGCTTTTGGGGAAGAAATGTTTTTTTTCATGGCCAATGTAAATCTCCCCTGGCACAACTTGAGGTTGTTTCCTCTTGTCCTATCACTTCTACCTTGGGAGAAGAGACTGACTCCACCTGGCTCCAGCCTCCTGTCGGGGAGCTGTTGAGAGCCAGAAGGTCTCCCCTGAGCCTCCTTTCCTCCAGGCTGAACAAGCTCAGGTCCCTCAGCGGCTCCTCATCAGACTGGTGCTCTAGACCCAGCTCCAGTGCCCTTCTCTGGCCACGCTCCAGCAGCACGGCGAGGGAGGCTGTGCAGTGCCTTGGCTTTCCTGGCCTCTTGCAGGATGTGAGCCCCTTGCCAGATGTCCATGAGACATTTATTGGTCACTTCTCGAGTCCTGGTGAGGGAATGCTGTTTGTGGTGGAGGGCAGTGCAGAAAATCAGCCTGCTCCTTAAATGGAGCCAGAAGTGATAGGTCATGATGACTTGACATGTCATGTTATTTATGGTCCCCTCCCAAAGAGCCACTCAGCAGCTGGAAAGCCTCTCCTCAGTGGAGCTTGAGGAAGCACTGTTTTGAATAAGAGCTTTTTGCATTGGAAGCTACACCTTAGAGAAAGATGTTTTATTTCCCTTGGTGTTTATGGCCCTGTAAAATACTCCATCGCCTTCTTTTTTTTTTTCCTCTTTCTTTTTATAGTCCCCATTGCATTATGCAGAGGAGCAATTTATTCCTAACAGCTCAACCTAATATGTGCCATAGCCATTTTCACAGGAGCCAGACCTGTCTTAATGTTTGCTGTATGCCTTTTAAAAAGTATCGTGCTGGCTTCGGAAGGAATGTTTTTAATAACTTCTACTTTGGGCTGTGCAGAACCCAGTATACATTAGTCTGATCAAAACTGTTGCGTGCTTGTTCTTGCACCTTCATTCTGTGCTGAAACATTCCCCATACGTTGGACACTGTGTATGTGTTGTTGGAGGCGGTTGCTAAGGATTAATTTAAAGCAGAAGAAAGATCATTTTTCTTCAGTTATATATGCAGCTGAAGTAGTAAAAATTAATTTAAATTGGGTGGCACTTAGGAAAATAGGACACGGATGCTGCCAAAGCAGGGGAAATGAGGAGGCTGTGTTTAACTGCGTGTTGACACTGTCTTAACCACGTCAATAAAGTAACTTTAATTTACGGGTCAGCGAGCTTTGTTGGGGCCGCTGCCTATTGAGATGTATCGATCCTTTCCCATTAGAAACTCCCACTATTGTCCTTTCTCATCCAGATAATTTTCAGCCCACAAAAGCAGCCTGGGTGTCTGTGGAAGGAGATGGAGTTGAACAGCTGAGCTGGGGAAGGAACTGGATGCTCCTTCCAGTTCCCCTCCGCACCCCTCCTGCTGAAATACGGCATTAATGGTCCAGCCCAACACCTCCCTGGGGCCTTATCTCTGTGCTCAAGTTGTACCAAATTAATTAGACCAGCACAGCAAAAGCAACACAGCCTTCCCCAGCACTCCCTGCTCTGCAAATGCAATTACGCTGTTCTACAGAGTTTGAGATACTCCAATTAGGAGGGTAAGCTTCGCTCATACGCACTGTCTGGTGTAACTGGTCGTGTCTGGCTGGTAAATACATCATTAAGTTCAGTTTCCAGGGGAAATGCTTGTCCTAGGAAAATACCTGCCTTTGCCTAGAGCCAAGGCAACGCAGGGATGGAGAGAGAAAGCAGCTCTGCAGATAACTGGCTTTTCTTGTGCGCTCTCAAGTGAGAAATTCTAGTTTGGTTTTCTTAAGTCAGTGTAGGTGAGGGATGAGTGCACGACTGCAAGAGTGTTGGTGTTGGTGATGATGTAGGTAGTCAAGTTTCTGTTCAATAATTTAACAGAGCATCATTAAAAGAAATAGATCAAAACCCATAAAACATCAACAAAATAGTGTTCTTCATATTGATGGTAGACTGAAATAGATCCCTCCTAGTTTGTGTTTAGATCCCCCTTAGTCTGGCTGAGAAAGGACCTGCCTTAAAAGATACCAAACCAAAGATGGAAACTATTCAGTCGAAACACAGAAATCTGCCCCAATCTAAACTCCCTCCTAGCCTCAGATGCCAGCTCTGGGTGCACCCGGGTCACACTCCTGTCACAGATAAGCAAGTGCCATGAGCTGCAAAGTGTGATGTGGGTATTGGATTAGAGGGTCCTGTTGATCTTGTTATACTCCCCACGTATTAATTTATATAAATATCCAGAGCCTTATTTCCTGTAATCTCCTGGATCTGTTCTCACTGGTGGTTCTTCAGAGCTGGGGATCTGACCTTTTTAAGCAGCTTTACAAATTAAGTAGCCAGTAGATTAATTTTCTGTAGCCTGTTTTCATCCTGCAGAAGAGGGGCTGTACTGCAGGAGCCGTGCCATGGCAGTAACATTTGCTTCTTGAGCTTGGGAAGGAGGGACAAATGTTCCAGATAAGGTAAAATAGTCACATCCTCAGGGAGAGGTTTAAAATAAACTGGGTCAGAAATGAAGCTCTCCTTTGTTGAATTCAGTTTAAGCCTCTCCCTGAAGTGAAGGTCATGGGCTGGGGATGTGCCCAAATCTAGGAAGGTTTGGAGCCTGTGTCCTGACTGCTGAAGTTTGACGCTTGAAACTTTAGGCACTGCAGAAGGATGTCTTGAATTCATTGTGGGAACAAATCTTTTTACACTTAGGAAACTTTACAGTACAGCGTTAATTTTGGCCAGAGTCTCTCGTTAAATTCCTCTTTGCAAATATAAGTTGAAATGGAAACTGAACGTTTGGTTTTTGGTAGCATGTTTTCCTCCCGTGGTGTGAACTGAGATAGAAGACAAGCTGTAAAACCAAAACAAAGTAAGAGATGGCTTTCATGGCACTTGCCTTCTCCCTCCAGCCTTTCTCTTAGGGGAAAAAGTTCCACTTCTGCTTTCCCGAGGCAATGTCCTTTGTATTGCTGGGTGTCCACCTGGAAATCCCAAACTGAGCCTGCCCTGCTGCTTGGATGGACACTGAAATTAGGGGGAAAAAACCCCAAACATCTGCTCTGTTGCAGGAGAGGGAGAGGTCTGCAGAAGAAAGGTGTCTCTGGGCCTTGGGCAAGGGGATTTTCTTACCTTGTCCCCCTGCAGCTGCAGTGTGATGTCGAGCGTGCTCCAGGGGCTGTGCCAGGGTGTCCCCAGCTGGGGATGGGGACAGCAGTGGCATTACCCACTCTGATTGTCATCCACGTGCCCCAGGATCTCGTAACTATTAAGTCCTGCTTTTTGCATGGGTCAAAACATGGATTAGAAGGGCTGTGGGTTCCACGTGTGCTAATGCATTTAAGGGACCTGACTCCTGCTGCAGGGAGTTTAAGGGGAGGTTAAGGTTGGATATTAGGAAATAATTTTTCAGCGGAAGGGTTGTGAAGCCCTGTCCAGGGCAGTGGTGGAGTGGCCATCCCTGGAGGGGTTTCCAAGCTGTGGTGCTGAGGGACGTGGGTTTGTGGTGCCCTGGCAGTGCTGGGGGAATGGTTAGACTCGATCTGAAAGGTCTCTTCCAAACAGAGCAGTTCTGTGATTCTCTGATTGTATGACTGCAATCTTCTCTCGCATCTCTCTGACCTACCAGGTCAGAGCAGTTTGGTTTCAAGCCTTCCACTCTTTAAATGAAAAGGAGGAAATAATAGAGATGGCATATAGTGTCCTAGGCCGTTGGGAGAGTGGTTCCTGTAGTGCTGGAGCATCTGCCAGGCAGAGCTGGAGCAGGGTGGATAAAATAGCTGCCACACACTGTTGCCCAGCGTGGCTGTTAGAGGATGGCAGTTGTGTTGTGCACATGTGCCCCACGGTGAGGTATGATGTGCAGCCCTACACGTGGGGCTGGTTAGGACAGGTTATACCTGCTGTGGCTCAGACCAGAGCATCCTCTCCAGAACTGGGGTTTGCTGTAGTTACTACTCCAGGGAGGAGGAGGAGGAGGGATGGCTTTTCCTTCTGCTTTTCACCTGGCTTCATTGTAATAATGGTAGACTGATTTGGAATGATGCTTGGTATTCTGTACTAGTGCATCACTGCCCTCCTTTCTCTCCAGAAGGGAGAAAAATGCTTAATTGAAATCATAAAGATAAAATATATGCTCTAATCTTGAATAAACAACCACCCCAAAACCAAACAAAGCAACCAGTATCACAGTAATGCCAATCCCCATCCTTCTGCTGATCGAAGTTCATTCTGACTTTTATCTCATGCGTACATTGTGATGGTTGACATTCAGATTTCCTGCCTCAGCCTCCCAAGCTTTGTGATACTTACAGTTACTATTCAGTTAATTCACTTCCTTGCAGTGCTGAAAGGGAGAGGAACTGATACCCTGAATGCAAATCACAAAAGGCAGCACGAGCGTGTTAAGTAGTAAGAAAAATGTGTGTAAATGTCTGGTGGTGGATGGGTTTTCCTTTCCTGGTATGCAGAAATAGATTCAGACCCAATATGAGAATGCCAAGTAGGATTTTGGGACCTAGTCTGAAGCCTGTTGAAGTCTGCTGAATACTCGTGGTGGGGCTTCTTGTAATGCCTGGGGAGTTCCGAGCACCCAGTTGTGGGTTTATCGTTTGAAACTCTTGACATTTTCTGTTCCTGGGGTGGAGGGGGGGGAAGTTATAACGCAGGGGGTTTCATCCCAGCCGGTGTCTCCCCACCCTGCTTCCCTTTACGTTTTAAAATGGGTGATTTGTTAGCTGCTTTCTCCTCGGCATGGCCAATAGGTACGGGAGAAGAGGGGGCTCCATTGGCGCGGAAGGGAGGTCCCGTGTCACATCCACATCTCCAGCCTCGGCTGTCTGCCTCCTTGTTTCTTTATAGGAAGCAATCAGATTGGACAAGTAGGGCTTGTAATTGCTAGATCTGTGTTGGCTGTTCCTGAGTTATCTTCTTGTCCTTGGGAAAGGGATCCCATGAGATGCGCACTCCAGAACAGGGGTGAAGCTCATCAGCCTGTGCTTTCCTGGGTCTCCCTTCTTGTTCTTGAAGATGGGCTGAGTATTTGCTGGGCTGTACCACTAATGACTGTTAATTGGAACACGCGGCAGTTGCAGTGTCTGTGAAGCTGGAGGAGTCTCTTTTGATCTCATCTCAGTGATAAGAGATCAGTATCCAAGCCACTCGGGCTGGGGTCAGTCTGATGTGTGCCAACGCTACCAAAGTTCCTGCTCCTTGTCAGGGGATATCCTGCCTCTCGTCTCCTGGGGGTTGTGGAAATTACTCTTTACAGGGAGCGTGTGCACGGAGCCCTGGCTCTGCTCTGGCTGTCCTGCAGGCACAGATGCTCAGCAGTGTGTGTCTGCACGAGTGTCTGTCCTGCCTTAGTCTCTAGATCCAAAAAGCAAGCTCTAATGCAGTTAAGCTATAAAACCTTTTATTTTTCCTTCCATTAAGATATTTTTTTTTGGTTACTTATTTACCCAGAGCAATTCTCTGTGCACTGCAGACATGGTAGAATCATTCTTGGTAGGCTGTCACCTTGCAGACAGTGGGTGTCCCTCCTCCTGCTTTTGCTGCTCTGTTTCTCCTTCTTTTTCTGCAGAAGAAATTCAGAGCTAGAAAACTTGATGAACCTCAGTTAATCCACGAGTAAAAAACAAAAGCCCTCCCTGTTCTCCAGCTCACACTGGCTGCTCATATCCTTGCTTCTTCCCAACACAGAAATGCAACAAAACATTTATTATTTAAAACTAAGGAGAGGAAGAAGCCCTGAGTGACTCCCAGAGCCTGGGGGCTGCCTGTCCGTTGTCCATCTGCAAGGACAAGCAGCCTCCATATACTGCCTGGCAGAGGCACCCCCAGGCCCCTTCTTTTGACTCTGGCAGCATCTGGTCCAGCTCCTGCTGCTGCCTGTAAAGAGATGCGATGCTTGTCCCTTCCCAGTTACCCCAGAGGCTCTAAAGAGCTGCTCTGTCTGCAGTGGGTTGCCCTCCTGGCTCGTAGGTCCTGCAATATGTGAGAGCTTTTAAAATTTTAAAGAGGCGATTCCTCTTGCATAAGAGGGTTTGTGGTGCAGGTCTGTCTCTGCTACATCTTTCCAGTTGCCTTCTCTTCCCACCTGCCTGTGCTGGGAGCTCGTGCGTGGAGGAGCGATGGCCAGGATGGTCAGGAGCAGCTCCCATGGTGTGTAGATGTGGTGCTAAAGAACACAGGTTAGTCATGACCTGGTAGTGCTGGGTTAATGGTTGAACTTTATGAACTTAAAGGTCTTTTCCAACCTAAATAACTCAGTGATTCTGTGACCTCATTTTCTGTTGCTTTCGGGGGTGAAGAAGGTGCTGAGCTCCCCTGAGACTGCCTCATCCGTGCAGCGAGGAGCTGATGTGGGTGCAGAGCCCCAGCGTGCTGCCATGAGGCAGAGGAGACCTGGTAACAGCACACTGTGGACTTAATTTTGCAAAATGCTGCTTGATTTCATATGCAAGTCTGCATCAGTTACTCGTAGTGTGCAAAGTAGTGGTCTGGGTTTAATCACTTCGGGAAGAAGCTGGGGGGTATCTTTCAGCATCATTACCTGGCACCATTAAGCAGAGTTTTCCCAGTGTTTGTTGTCTGCTTCTATTAACACCATCCCTGTCCCTGGTGTGACATTTAGGAACTGGGGTTTTTAACTGAAGCCTTTGGCAGCTGCTGGCCTGGTTTTTAGCAAGTCTTTGCAAGTCGATAGCAACCTGGGCAGCTGTCCAGGGAGGTGTAACACAGCCCAGGTGTAATGGTGTCAGCAGCCGTCACCCTGAGCAGGCTGTTTCCATCTTCTGGGGTGCATAACTCTTCTGCCAGCTCCAGCTTCGGGTCCTTCAGAGAGGATCTGGAAGCTGAACTGTCATCTCCAGCTCTTGTCTGGAGCACAACTCTGCAAATCTCCAAAGGACAGAAGTCTGCAATTGTTCTAGGTCGTTATTTTCACCGTCGCCAGTTTACAAGGTAAAAGCTGCAACAAACGCAGCGTTACAAATATTTTTTTTCATGGCTGGGTTTTTGGTTCTGAGCGGTGCTCTCCCTCTGCGCTGCGCAGCTTCGGCTCGGTGGGATGGATGTGGTGGGAGGTTCATTTGTTCAGTGCTTCTGCTTCCTGGCGGGTAACCTGGAGTTCCTTGCAGTGAGGAAAATAACACGTTTAGTTGTAATTTCTGAGGCTTTCAGGAGAAGTGAAGTGAGACTTAATTGGAAGCAGGTCGCCCAAAACTGTACTGTGTGTAGAAAAATCGCCCATACCAGTGATGGGTGAATGTGATGGCACACAGATGGCATCTTATGGATGCTGGAAGATCTCATGCCACTGAGCTGATGGCAGAACATCTGAAATAAGGCTTCTTGGGGTGTTTTAAAGAAGAAAAGCTGATGTATGGTGTCTGCAGAGAGCCTGGTGCGTGCCTCAGCTGAGGATGTGCCTCTGACGGTGCAGCCTGTGGCACGATAAGCTCGGTGATGGTCTGGAGATATCAATGGCCATTTAAAACTGGGCTCATATGGGACTCCTACCAAGGTCTTTAATGCAACATGTGTGTTTTGTTATTGTTTAATAATAACCTGGTTTGACAGCTTTGCATAAATGATACTGGAGGCAGCTGTTGCAGACACCTACCTGGGATCCCACCCCATAGTTCCCTTCTGCCTCCAAAGCCTCAGAGCTTCTCTCTTCAGCATTCCTATCGGGCAGCTTGGTTTTAGAGAGACAAAAATAAGTTTTCTGAATCTCTTGAACGAGCCCAGGCCTGCAGGCTACCACCTGGAGCTTCTCTTCTTGGGTCTGGCTCGAATACTTGACATGACAAGGCTCAGTTTCCTGCCTTGGCTGCTGTTTGCTCAACTCGGAGACATACCGTAGCTGTTCTCATCACCATCCTGTCAAAAGTTCATCACGGTCCGATTCCCTGCACCAGCCTGAAGAGCAGGAGAACAATGTCAATGTGGAAAGCTCTCTGAGCGTGTCATTGCAGCCTGACGTGCTACATGGCTACACGATTACTCATTTTCTTTAGTGGCAGCTGAATTCTCTGTTCTAATTTGATTGTCATGGTTCAGGTCGTGTCGTGTCTTAAAGCTTTGGGTTGACCAAAATGTTTTAATTTCTCCTTGCTGAAACCTCAGTGCGTGGGAAGGTATCTGATTTCTTGATCAGCCGTAATCATAAAAGATGAGCGTGTAAAAAAGCGATTATCTATGGTCATGGGTTTTGAGTGATGAGCCCTGGTGAGGTAAATGAGTTTAGGACTTCATGGCAACAGTCAAAGCAAAGACATCTTTTTAATTTAAATTTTTATTTAATTTTTACCACCCCTTTCTTAACTGTGCTCCCCTAATGGAGCTGGACCTGCGTGTCTTCCAGCAAGAGGAGGAACAGGCTGGGTTTAATGAGCATGGAAGGGAACTCTCCATGAAGGGTGCCAAACGTGGGCAGATTGAGCAATCCTTCCAAGCTCTCCAGCTCTCCCAAGCTTTATGTAGTCTCGGATCTTGTTGCTCACTGAAGCCAAGCGTGGATTTGGCAGTCTGCTGGTAGACTCGGAGACAGCCCAGATCTGGGATGCAGGACTTGGAGGCTCTAACCCTGGGTTGTGTGGGAAAGTCGAAAAGAAGCCTTTTTGTGGTATTTGTCTGTGAGACCGATGAGCCTCGAGAGGTCCAGCTGAGTTTCTCCTCTACAGCCCAAGCTATGGCTAAGCATGGGAAGACCAGCAAGTATCTTCCCTGCCCCATCGTCCCTTGTCCCAGCAGCCAGCTCCACGTAGCTCTGGGGCAGGCCAGGACCTGCTGAGGAAAGTGCTGCTCTGCTTTTGCTTTTTAAAATCTGGAGGTATCTGGTTATGCAGAGGGTGGCTGGAAGAGCAGGTGTGTGGTCTGGCTCTGTCTGCTGAGCCGTTGTGGTTTGGTCTCATCTAAGGGATGTAACATGGATCTCTCCTGGGCATCACCTCTGTGCTGCCAAGGATGTGACACGCTGCTACTGGGCAAGCTGTCTGGGCAGATTGTTGGAGCAGGGGAGCATCTGAGGAGGGATTTTCACATCAGCAGATGCTGATTTGTGGCAACACAAGGACATTGGGGTGGTTGTGGGGGGCAGAGGAAAAGGGGGTGCTGTTTCTCCTGCATTCATTATGCAACAGCAGGAAGATCCGTGGCCTAAAGCAGCGTTGTCCTTTGTACAGGGAGAAGTGAAACTTCCTCTCTTAGAGGAGCTGGTGAAGAGCAGAGCTTTCAGAGAGGGTTGTGCCCACCTGATTTTGCAAGAAGCTGCTGTTATTCCTGGGAATGGCTCTGCAGATGAGTTGATCATCTGAAAGATAAAGCTCTGAAGCACAGTCAGCTGCAGGATGGGACGCAGGGCACTTGATTGGGGTTTTCTAAAACCTCAGTGTCAAGGTTTTTGGTTACACAAACTTGAAACCTGTGGTTGGGGTTTGGACCTGTGCTGAACCTGTTGGACCCGCTGGATTTTGGGTGGTTGAGCAAAAGCTCTGGGCTGTCCAGACCTCAGGTGGCTGAGCAGAGAGTTTCAGACTCTGTAAGCACCCCTGATGAAACTCTCCCAAGCATTGCAATTAAAGCCATTGCCTTAACGAGCCCAGCGTTCTCCACAGAGCCCTCTGCTTGCAGCCCTTGGAGGGCTCCACAAAGGAGGGAAATGCTGTCGGGGGCTGCAGCTCCACTGTTCTCGTTGGGAAGTTGCAGCTTCCTTCCGCTCATTTAAAGCCCCCGGCTGACCCTCTGATGGCGGGACAGACGCCGGGACAGACAGACGCCCAGTGGCTGCGCTCTGCCCAGCCGGGAGCTTCCAGTGGGGCTGACCACCACGCGACGTGGGCTCTGCTGGCTCCTCGCATGGGCTGTAGGACCTCTCCTGGGCTCAGCCCGTGTTTTGAGCTGGGGGGAGGTCATCACTCGCCTGGGAGGACACGAGCATTGTCCCTTTCCTGTGATTTCTTTTCCCTCCTCCAAACTTGGGAGTTTTACTTGATCCTTGTCCAGTGGGTTATCTCAAACAGCTCCTCCAGCTCTGCGTTATCTTGGCCTCATCAGCTGCCCAGTGGGGGTTTTATCCACACTTCTGGACTGATTGATTGATTTGATTTCCTATTTCTTTCTCCGAGGGAGGGTATGGGATGGAAAAACGAGCCTGACAGTCCTCAGAGGGAGTTCGGGTTCGGCAAAACTTTCCTAGGATAAAATAGAATGAGCGCTGGGCTTGGGCCATGCGGTGCTGCTCGGGCTGGGGGGGTGACAGCAGCCTGGGGGACACGTGATGCTGCTGCCCCTCACAGAGGCTCCTCCTGCAAGCAGGGAGAGCCCTGATGCAGTTGTATTGTACACATTTCAGCCTATACTTCAGTCACTGAACGTCTCTTCTGCATCCCTGACTAACTGGATGTAATCATCTGGCCCTCTGCTCTGTCTCTAGCTCTTCATGCATCCTAACGTCTGCCACCTCCGAGGTGTTTGCCTCTGGTCCTTGTGTTCTTTCAGTAGCTCACACCTTATATGAAATCCAGGAGCTGTGGTTGATATTCGTGCCCACCCTGAGTGCTGCCCAGAGCTGTTCCTCTGAGGCTTGTGACTGCCCTGGATTTAAAAGGTTGCTCCAGAGCCTCCCCTTGGTTTTTTTTAATTGTTTTTACAATTCCATGGATAGTTCATCTTCCAGTTCATGAGCTTAATATTGTTACCTGAGAGACCTCTTCCCTTTGACAGCCCATAATCGTTCCTGTAGGGTAACTGGGAGTTCTTTGCTGATGATGAACAAAGGTGGGAGGATGAGCAGGACCAGTGCAGGGCTTGGCTGCCTGTCCCGGTGTGCTGTGGTGCTGGGCTTGCTGCTGGACAGCCTGTGCCAGCCCTGCTGCCTGACTACATGTTGTGCTTCTGCTGGGCAAGGTAGAAGCTCCTGGTGGGGTTGTGTGGGGAGTACATACTCCCCTCAGCTCTTGGTGATGCTTCTCCCTGGGAAGGACCTTGACGTGCTGCAGATTTACTTTCCTTCAGCCCTCCCAATGGTGAGCTATGGATGTTTGCTACAGTAAATGGTTGCTCTCCCTCAGGTACTCTCCTAGGGCTAATCCTTGCTTGTGGGTGGATGTGAGGAGAAGAAAATGTGGGGAGGTCAGCACTCATCAGAGTTTTGGGCTCATTAATCAGTCTCACTAAGCAGAATTTGCCCAGCCCATGAGTGGCCTGATATAGGGGTGCCTTTGAAATGAAGGGAAGTAATAGCCCTAAATTGTTTGAGAAATAATTTCATTCTCCACTTCTCAATAGATAAATCTGCTGTCCAACAACCCAGAATTTAATCTGTCCACCTCAAGTAATGGATGAGCTGCAACTTGAATCCAAATGTTAATGGGAGGGGAGATTTTTCTGCAGAGATGTTTGTATCGTTTCTGCAGCTGCTCCTGCCCATCAGAGGCAGAGGGGCAAAGCAGGAGAAGGAACAAAGCCACCTAAGATTTGATGCTGCTGCTGGAGAGTGATACAAGCTCCACTGGCACTTTTGACCCTTATTACTGCTCCCAAATCTTTCCTGGTAACACCTTGATGTGGAAATGAGCTAG
This sequence comes from Chloroceryle amazona, assembly GCA_027560015.1. Classification (NCBI taxonomy): domain Eukaryota; kingdom Metazoa; phylum Chordata; class Aves; order Coraciiformes; family Cerylidae; genus Chloroceryle; species Chloroceryle amazona. The sequence continues at coordinate 15,904 of JANHFX010013171.1, read as the reverse complement.
GTGGGGCAGAGACGTTGGGAGACATTAGATTAAGGTCAGTTTGAAATGCAGAGTGGTGTTGGCTGCAGCCCTGTGGCTCCTGCTGTGAGCTTGGATGCTCTTGGACTTTCTCCCCCCTTGGGAGCAAGCATAGGGAGTTCCAATGCAATGTCAGAGTGGCACAGGGGAGCTCGCTGTGGCTTGGAGATGCATCCTTCAGCTTTCTTGAGGGGCTTGAGCGCTGGGATACCCATTTTCCCCACCGATCGTTGCAAATGATGTGTTTTCTCAATGAGAGACCCTCCCTTCCCCCTTTGCAAAGCCTGTGATAAGCAGATGCTCGCAGCTGCCTGGCAGGCACCGACTTTTCGCCTGGCGCTTTTGAGCCGTGCGGGCAGCGAGATAAGAGGAAATGTGACATCACGGTCAGGAAGCGCTAAAGAAAGTTACTGTCGTCATTCATCAGTGGGTTATCTCAAACAGCAAAGCTGCAGCATTCCTTGCATGCTGCAGGACCCATTTCAAGCCCACGGCTTTGGCCGCGGTTCAGGGCGTGGCTGCCTGCCCGGTGTTATTTTGTGGGGCCCG
>JANHFX010013171.1:0-15058 GCA_027560015.1 Chloroceryle amazona | reverse complement strand
GGTGGTGAGACCCTGGCCCAGGTTGCCCAGGGAGGTGGTTGATACCTCATCCCTAGAACCATTCTAGGTGAGGTTGGCTGGGGATTAACCTGCTCTGGTTGCAGATGGCCCTGCTCCCTGCAGGGGGTTGGACCAAATGAGCTTGAAAAGTCCCTTCCCACCCAAACCATTCCCTGATTCTGTGATTGATTCTCTGTCTCTTGCAGACTTCCAGGACTTGCCCATCCTCCCTTGTGCCATCTCAAGTGCAGGGACCAGGGGCTGCTTTGATGCTCACATGAACATCCTCCAGATCCCACCTTGAGCGGTTTGGTGGTTGAGCTTTTTGTCAGTGTCTCTGCCATCTTCCTTTACCAAAGTAGCTCTGATAAGAGGCAGGAGCTTCCACTTGTGGCTTTCCAGCCTGTGATCATCTCCCCCAGGGTTGGGAGATGGTTTCCAACCCAACCCCACCCCAATGTGTGAGCAGTTGGCTCTTTTTTGATGAATTTGCATCAGAAATGGCTGCTGTCTACTCAGTGCAGGTGCCACAGGCGCTCAGTCATATGGGGACCACAGGGAGGGGCATTAGTAACTAAAACAGGAACGTGAGGAGGAGCGAGGTGCTGAGCTGCTGGTCACCCTCCCACCCCCGGAGCTGAAGTTTCCAACTGCAGAAACATCTGACCTGCCCTCCTCGGGGTGTGGGAGCAGAGCTTGGGTGGCTGGGTGCTCACCACTAAGCTCCTGGTACCCCTGTGCAAAGCAGAGTTATTATAGTGCCCGAGTATCTGGGGTTATCCCAGGTACCAAACTGTCCCTTTCTCCAACTCCCCTGAAGGATTCTCCAGTGCATTGATCAGTTTGCAGGACAAGATTCTAGGTTGTGTTGAAAACTTAACAGCAGTACCCTGATAGTCTGAGGAGTTTGGAAACTTACTGCGTTCAATAAAACAAATCATGTCATGAAATCCCACTTAAAAAAAAAAAGGCATTCCAGAAGCTCCTGAGGAGTTTCCAGCATGTCCCGGGTGCAGGTGGCTGCTCTGCCCTCTGTGCACGAGGGTGGCTCTGGTCCTGTAGTGGCCAAGATGCTGCTGGAGCTGCTGAAATTGCAGCTACCCTGCTTTACCCAGCGGGTTTCTGCCGGGCTGTGGCTGAGAGCAGTTCCTGAGCCTTAGGGCTTTGCAGAGTGTTTAAAAATAAGCAAAGCTTTTCTGAAACTCAGTGAGCGCAGGTGGTGGGGCCCTTCTGCTGGGCCACTGCTGCTGCCTCTACTGCTGGCTCCTTGAGACCCTTGGAGGATTGGGTCAGAGCCGACCACAGATTTTTCTGGTCTGTTGGCAGGCTTCAAGGTATTTTGTGTTGCTGGATGAGTTTCTTGCTTCCTGTGGCACAATCACACCCCTGCCCCTATTGCCTCTTCACTCTGGCTTCAGTAACTTCCCTCTCCAAAGCACCTTGGATGGGCTTTGCAGTGCCCGGGGAGCTCTCCCCACACCGAGGGCTTGTGCCGTGGCTACTTGTGGTATGGTGGGAGATGCTGGTGTCTGTGGAAGATGCTGGGCTCTATTACCTGAATGGAACCTCCTGGTTGCTGGTGCTGTCCATCCCCAAAAGTGATGGCTGGTGGGTACTGAGGCTCTTTTGGGTGTGTAGGAGGGTGATGGCAGGACTCGGGATGTGTGCTGCTTGGGCTTCTGCTGGCCCTTGCACCAAAGAAGGTGACAGGACCTCTCTTCAGTGCTGATCTCACTTGAAGCATATAGATGACAGCATTGATTTTTGTGCCTGGCAGGTGGTGAATGAACCCTATGGAGAACATTGATTTCTCTCTCTCTTTCTCCTGTGGAGTGTTTACTTGTCCAGAGGTGTGATTGACTGGTAAATAAAACGGCCTCAGCACAGCTCACATTCAATTGTAGCTAATTTTAACATGTGGCTGTTGAGTAACACTATTAGGCCAACAATTCACGGTCTTCCATCAACAGCAAACCTCAAAATGCCTGGGAGCCAAGGTGGTATTTTGCCTGTGGCGAGAGAGAAATAGTACAGGAGCAAATGGTGCCTCTAACCCTCAGATGTGGGTTGTCCTCCTCACTGGTGGAGAGGGACAGTGGTGCTCCTGCCCTGGTTAACTGTGGTTTCCATCAGGCCTTTTTAGCAACTCTTTAAATAGATTATCAGCTGCTTTCTCTGTGCTTGTCATCTGCTTGCGCTCAGCGGCTGGTGGCTTATTGCAGGCATCACCTGGAGCTGTGGGAAGGGCAGTGGCACTGCTGTGGGTGCCTTGTGCTCATTTAGCAGCTGGTGGTGAGATGGCTTCCAGCTTTGAATTGGATCAGCAAAGAGAGTTGGATGCAGCTGATGTTGGAGTGTGACTGGTCCTGTCCTTTCTCACCAGGGCCAAGCTGAGATGGGGGGTAGCTCAGCCCAGTGGTGGAGCTGGGGCTTGCTCCCTGTTAGAAATGCTGTTGGGATGAAGCATCCGTTTGCTTGGATGGGTGAACTCTCCATGATCCTTCAGAAAGGAGGTGGTGTGAACTTTGAGCTTTTTGGGAATTGGAACCACAGAGGCATGGTGCAGAGCGTTCAGGATGTCCCACCGTGGGGTGTCCTTCACTTGGCTGAAGGGGTGGCCGGTGAAAGTCCCTCTCTCCTGAGCTCCTCAACGTGGTTGGTGCCCCCGCTGCGGGAGGAGGGGAGCGAATGCCGCAGAAAGGCAGGGCAGGTCTGCAGAGGAACTGCCTCTTGCTGTGCGGAATTACGGCTGTAACTTGTCATTAACTTTCCAAACTGGAGGCTTAAAAGGATTTAAAATAAACACGTGCTAGAAATTTGAAATCGATGAGACTGCAGCGCATCAGAAGATAGACCCCTGCAGCAAGCAGCCGGTTTGCCCAGGGTGTGAATTCTTGCAGAGACCCAGAAGATAAAGTTATGAAATAACCCATATCACTGAGAGGGGGTTGTAAAGCAATTCCAAGAAACCCCTCTCAGTCTAGACAGATTATATTTACTGCAGTGTTTATGGGAGATAGAGGAATGCCCTAGAAAAACAGAATTGTTTGCAATTTCTGCCGCCGGCTCTTGCTTGTCTAATGAGAAGGCTCTGATGCCATGGGAATGTCCTGTGCTGGGGGAGCTCTGCTGAGGGGGCTGGAATGGGGGAGAAGGGTACAAGGTCATTTCTTTCTTTGTGTAGGTGAATCAGCCTCTTGTTAATGAGGTGATTTTGCTAATCCATCCCCACCGACGTCAGTATAATCCCAAGTGCAATGATAACGACGAGCTGCATCGCGCTCGTGGCGACGGAGATGGGATGGCCCCAAACATTCTGCTTCAATCGTTTTAATTAAAAGAAAATTAAGCTATTTTATATTGCTTTGAGCTCCCGGTGAGGTTTGCAAGCAGTGTTCCTGCATGGTGGTGGTTTGATGAGAACTTGGGGAGCAGAGGTAGTGCCATGTGACAGAACCATGCTGACCGAACGCACCCAAAGGCGGTCTGTGCCTCTGATCACATGAGGGTGATTCAATCCTTTAAGAGGTTGATTTACTTAGAATTCTGACATGTTTATTATGTATTTTTGAGGAATTTGCTGGGGAGGGAAGTGTTTTTTTTTAAATACAGCAGTAAATTGAAGGTATTTTGTTAGAATAGCATGAGGATGAAGAAAGAAAAGAGAACTGAATTGGCTTGCTCAGCAGAGTTACTCCATCCTGATGAAGGATGTAGGTGACGCAGCCACAAAAATGAAGCAGATTTTTATTCTTCACACTTTAGCCTTTGTGCTGCCAGGCATCACCTCTGGAGCAAAACTGTCTTGAGTCCACAGACTTCAAAATCCCTGATGCTTGTGAACAATCAACCAATTTTTGCTGTAGTCAAAACCAGGATTCTCTTGAAAGAGAAACATAGAATCATAGAATATTAGGGGTTGGAAGGGATCTCCTAGAGATCTAGTCCAGCCCCCCTGCCAAAGCAGGATCACCCTGGGCAGGTCACACAGGAATGCAGCCAGATGGGTTTTGAAAGTCTCCAGAGTAGGAGACTCCACAACTGCTCTGTGCAGCCTGGGCCAGGCTCTGTCACCCTCACAGTAAAGAAGTTCCTCCTCATGTTGAGGTGGAACCTTCTATGCTCAAGTTTATACCCATTGTTCCTTGTCCTACTGTTGGGCACTACAGAAAAGAGATTGGCCCCTTCCACTTGACACCCACCCTTCAGATATTTACAGATGTAAATAAGGTCCCTTCTGTCATCATCTCTCAAGAGCAGTTCCCACAGTCTGCCTTCACAGGGGAGATGCTCAACTCCCTTAATCATCCTTGTAGCTCTCTGTTGGACTCTCTCTAGTAGATCCCTGTCTCTCTCAAACTGGGGAGCCCAAAACTGGACACCGTATTCCAGGTGTGGTCTCACTAGGGCAGAGTAGAGGGGGAGGAGAGCTGGGTGCTGCTCTGCCAGTTGAGCTATCTGAATAACTCAGGGTGGTCCCTGGAGGGGTGAGATTTCTACCTCTGGTAGTGGGCTAAGATTTGGGAGGAGCCAAGCTTTGTGGAAGTGATCCCAGGGATCGCTGCAGTCTCGGGAGCAGGATCTGAGCTGGGACAGGAGTAGCTCCCGGGGCTGAGCCTTGGCTGGGGCCCGGCTGACGTCTCCTGGATCTGTTCCCATCTGTGGTGCCTGCAGCATCTGGGAGGTGTGAGGCTGAGGGAGCAAATGTTTCTCGAGTAAGTTGCCAATTGTTTCAGACCTCAAAGCAAAAAAAAAAACAAACTAATTTTCCCTGTCCCAATCTTTTGTTTGGGATGTGCGTGTGGATGCCTATGGATGCACAGCAACACGTGCAATAAACGCTGTGACCCCTGTCCCTTCTGCAGGGAACCAAATGCCATCATGCTGGAAATGGTTAAAAGTTCAACCCTGGGCTTCTGTAGAACATCAGCTGTAATTTATATTTGCCTTCGACCTTGGAAGGGAAATGTCCTGGCTTGAGTTTTCCAGCCCTTCTGCAATGTTACCTTATGTGAAACTTGTTTTTCAAAAGGGCGTTTGTTTCTGGTGTGCAGCTGAGAACACAGGAGCCCTCACGGGGCACCAGGAGCTTGACATCTTCAGTGACAACAAATAAACTAATGCCTGGCCTCTCAGCACAGCTTCCTAAGTCCCCGTTAACTTGTCTCGCCTGTGAATTTAACTCTGTAAATCTCAGTTAAGATTTATTCCGGTCTTTGCTCACTGTTCCCCTCCCTTTCTTTTTTGTTTCCCCCAGTTTCTCTGTTTGAAGAACATCCGAACCTTCCTAAAAGTGTGTCATGACAAATTTGGGTTAAGGAACAGCGATCTCTTTGATCCCTTTGACCTCTTCGATGTACGGGATTTTGGAAAGGTAAGAGTTACTCCTGAGCTCCCGGGAAGTGATGGTCCTGGCACTGTTGGCACTGGGCCAGTTCTCTGGACTTGCCCTGCAGGTTTTGGATGAAAATATGAAGGGCTTGTGGTTTTCTGAGCAGTTTCTGCACCCTTAACCCATGCGTTGGCCACCCATTCCCCAGTGCCCATGGTGGCCTGAACGTCTAGGGCTTGATTCTCCTGTGTCCTTGGTTTGGGAAGGGAGACCAAGCCTTCAAGCTTTCTGCTTTAGATTACAGAGCCTCTGGGATAAGACTCAAGTACATGAGAAATGTCTGTTTTTGGGGCAGGGTGGGGATCAAAAGAACTATTTGTTTCTAAGAGCTTCTGGAAGAGGCCATAGCTCTGGTGACTGGGTGCTGTGCTGGGGTTGGCATGTTGGGGCCTCTTCCCAGCTCCAGCTGCCTCGCTGGCTGACCGATGGTGCCACCATCTCCTTGCCTGGGAGGTGCCCGTAGGGAGAGCACCTGCAGGCTGGTGCTAAGCATCATCCCTGCCCTCCATAAACCAGCCTGAGGGAGTGCACCTGGCAACCCCAGCAGCACGTTTCCCTGTTGCAGTGTTACAGGTCCTTATCAGCTTGCACCCAGGTTTGCACCAAGTGTGTGACAAGGACCCTTCATCTGCAGGTGCTTCTGGCTTTGCCCTGCTGTGGGTGCAGACCTTGAACGAGGTGAATGGCCCTTGGTTTAGTAATGCAGCCAGTTAAGTTTCTAAGGGGGGTCAGGGTGTTTCACGCCAAGGATGTTCCTCAAAACTGTGTTTAGAAGTGTGGTGGCTTTTTCCTCCTGGCCATTCCATGGGGAATTCCATGCGAGTTGGACTCGAATATCTCCAAGGTCCCTTCCAATCCCTAACACCCTGTGATACCTGGGTTCTGGCTGTGTTTGTGCCTTGTGTCACCTAGATGGAAGAGAAGAGAATATTTTTGTATTTAAGCTGTAATTGTTGGGTGCCACCAAATGCTGAACAAGACCCAGCTCCCTTCCCGGGGTGGAAAATCCTACCAGGTTTTGACAAGTGGCTGCTGTTCTGATACTCTGGCTTTTGATGCCAAGAGCACCAGGACTGTGCAGTTGCTCTGGTGGATGCTGGGCTCAGGGAAGCTGTTAGGCAGGACAATGACTGGATTCTTCAGTGGAAAAGGTGTTAAAAGATTTAATATTGTGCTCTGTTGTTTTACCTATTTCAAGCTGCCAGGCATAAGCTGCTGGAAGGCATCTTCTCTTCTGATTATCCAAAGAGTAGATTTTCACTGCTAATGGGGATCTATTATTTGATATTTATTGCCTAATTTATTTCTGGACCATTATCTGGAATGTGCAATTGCAGGGGCTTGTTTTATGAGGTTTTTTTTGATTTATGAAATACAAGAAGGCGATTGTTGTTCTGGGAATATGAATGCACAGAAGGAACCTTTTGGGCTGGGGAAAGAACCGCTGCTAATTAAAATGCTGCTTTATCGTCACATTGTTCCTTGCTTTGTGCTGTTTCAAATTGCCTGAGCTGCCTGTTAACAGAGCCTGCCGTTAAACACTGCTGGAACACATCAGCTGAACGCAGCTTGGTTTCCTTTTTGGTCTGGTTAGAGAACAGCTCTTCCCTCCTCCTCCTCCTGCTGGCTTTCTGGAGGGACAGTTCAGGGTTGTGAGTTGAAGGGGAGATGATTTGCCATTCCCTCTTACCTCGCAACAATTTAGTTCTGGAAAGAGACTTGTTGTAAACTTCCAAGAAATCCAAATGTAATTTATTGCTTGAGTCGTGCTTATTTTCACGGACATTGTCATCCTCAATGTGGGAGGCAGATTCTGTGTACAAAAACCCCACCGATCTTTTCCCAGTGCAGTTTCTGATCAGTTTGGTGAAGGTATCAGCTGTTCAAGTCTGCACCACCCTAAATCCCTCTGGAAGCCTGTCAAAACACATCCCCATTGTCTTTGCCACCTTTCATTCCCACATTATCCTCAGATCTGTGTTCAACAGTGGCAAAGCAAATAAACGGGGAAGAAAATCTGTTGACCAAAATGCTTTTCCCTTTTGAGTCACGGCGAGAGCAAAAGGATCTCTAATCCACGTCCCCACTGGCCAAACACAGACTTCACGCACAAAAAATTCTTCCTGGAGCTATTCATTCCTTAGATCAATAGCATTTTGGGGTTACAAGATACTTACGTAGGAGAGCTTTCTGAACTGAGCAGTCGCAGCCGTTTAATTGCATAGAAAGTTTGGTGGAGCGGTGTTGGGTGTTTCCTTTCTGGATGCCACTGAGGCAGTTACTTCTCTCCTCCAAACCAGCAGGCCAGTCAGACAGCAATTACTGGTTGCATTTGGGTTTGCTGCAGTGTAATTACCAAGTAGAAAGGCAGGGGCTTGTGTTTATGTGGTGCCAACCTATACGTAAAGGGCTTGTCCTTTGGGATCTGCAGGGTCCTTCGGGGTTTCTTAGTGTAAGAAAAACACTAGTGCCTCAGAAGAGAGAAAAATCAGATGCCTCAGTCTTGTCTCGACTCCTGAGAGGTTTCCATAGCTCCCTTTGGCTTCTGAGCCAGGGCTTCACCAAGGAGGACCTGCCATAGGATGGATGGACCCTCCTCCAAAGGATCAAGTGTGTTCGGAGGCTGCTCAAGTCCAGGAAAGTGTGCTTGGCTTTTTTTTTATCCTGAGTTTTGCTACTGCTTTGAGTTTAAAGCTTGGGAAGTTAATTCTTTACTCCCACCAGGATAACAGCTGGTGAAATGGGATCATGAACCATGTGGGCTTCTGTCTGAAATCCCAGTGGAGCCAAAAAGCTCCATCTCTGTCTTCATGGGATGGGGAGAAATTGGCAAGTGCAGGCTTTTGCCAAATAGATGCGTCATGTTTCTTGTAATCTCAGTTACAGTGTTCCCCGGTTACCCCAGGGAGTCGAAAGGCCAGTTTACATTGCTCACAGCCAGGTTTTTTCCCAACGTCCAGCTGTTCAGCGGTCCTGCAGTGACAAGGGACATGCTGTGCTCCATCCATGGCAGAGCTTTCCAAATGTGACATGAGATGCTGAGCTGCAGTTCCATCCGTGCCCCTTGAAGACACCTTGAAGGAATATAATTTTATATTGTGTTCTACAAGTTGGCTCTTAATTTTTATGATTTCTTTGTTTAATCTTCTCCCTCTAAAGTGGCTCAAAAGCTCTGGGGAGGAAAAGCCCTGTTAATATTGCCTCTTGCCCAGGGTCTGAGCCTGCAGGCATGAGCACTGGGGTCCTCTGCAGGGGTGCTGTGCCCAGTCTGTGCTAGTACAGTGTGGCTCCTAAAAAAGATTAAACTAAAAAGCTGGTGCTCATGTGCTGTGTTCTGTTGTACAGTACTCCATGCACGTTTAATTGCAGTGATGGTATAAAATGTAACTCTTACTGGACTCGTTAATTTATTGGCACCAAATTTAATGAGATAAAATGTACATAAATATGGATTAAACTCCTTATCACTCGATTAGTCAGCACGATGGTAGCAAGGTTCATTAAAGGGAGTTACTCATTTTCAATAACTTTCAGTGATGTACTACTTTTTTTTCTAAGAAATATGGTTCAAATATTCATAAACCTGTGGAGCGTGCCATTTATTTCCCTCCTCCTCTCTGCTCTCCTGATGTGTGTTTAATTGTCCTGACTTTCTTTAGAAGTTCCTGGGCTGCTTGAGAAAAGCTTTTTTGCAAGGTAGTGTCTTTCCTACCCTGACCCACGGGTACAAAATGATGCTGTTCTAAAAATGGATGAGGGAAGCAGCTCACAGGTCAGCTGAAAAATGAGGAGATTTTGCTACAGAGATGAAGGCAGCTTTTTTTTTTTCACTCCCTTGGTTCTGGTCCAGAGGTTGGTGAGAACTGTACCAACCTCACAGCTCAAGTAGGGCTCAGAGGAGGAGGCTCTGGATCAGTCCTCCCTCTCAATTAATTGAGTCCTCCAAGGTTCACTGCCATGTGTGACCCGTGGGCGGTTGATGTGGGACTTGTGCATGGCTTGTCTTGCGTGTCAGAAGTGCCAGGGAGGGGATGTGCATGATGGGGAGGGTGGCCCTGAGCATGACATGCTCCAGCAGGAGCTGCCTTAATGGTGGGAGAGGACAGGGGAGCTGCCCAAGCAGGGATGTGCTGGTACCATCAGTGTTAGTGTGATGGATACCCTCTATAAAGCATTTGCATCTTCAGAATAATTCTTGGTGTGAAGGTGTCCCTTTCCTCCTGCTGAAGAGCTGGTGTGAAGCACCCTAGGAAGGTTCTGGGAGGATCTGGTGGTTGTTGTAGATTTGTCCCCAGCTTCATCAACCTGTGGTTGGAGATTCTGCAAAATGAAAGATCCCCCACCTCACCCCCCTTGCTTCTTGCCGGAGTCAGAAAACTGAGTTCCTGCTTGGTTTCAGCTGGGAGGGTGGGGAGTGTTCTCAGAATTATTTAAGGGATTAATAACTGAGAGTTGGTGGTTTGTGCTCCTCTGCTGAGAATTCCCCTCTCTCCATCATCTAACTTCACACCCACGGCAGTGTCTCTGCAGCAGTATTTTAAAGGGCTCCTTTTTAACACATCTTGGGCACTTCAAGGGGAGAAAAAACGACTACCCTCGAGTAGGTAGTTGAAAACTGCAAGGCTTTTGGGTAAGTGGCTGCATTTTGGTGCTGTACCCAAAGCCAGCCCAACACCTGCCTTCCTGCAGCTGAGGTGGTAGGAGCAGCACTTCTCCCATTCTTGACCTTTTAGGTTTGGTTTGTTCCTGACCTCTCGTAGCCAAGACCACATGAAAAGCTGTGCACTCTTTGCTGTGCACTGCTGAGTGGCTGAAGTGACAGCGGCCAGGAGTGGAGAAGAGTGTTTGCCAGGGCTCTGGCCAGCTGAGCACAGCATCCCCTCCCCAGCTCTGCGGTGCTGGGTCCAGCAGCCATCCCCGGAGCGGGCGGCTGGACAGACCTTGGTGGGTTGTGTTCCTCTCTGCCAGTTCCTTGGCTGCTCCACGGCGCTTGGCTGCCTGTCAAGAAGGGGATCCTATGGCAGATGGAAACGTTTCCCATTGCTGTGTCACTCGCACAGCGCGTGTGCAGCGGGTGGGGTGGGAAGTGAGGAGAATTCTCCAAGAGAAGGGGGGGGTATTTTTATTTTTCTATTTCTTTTCAATTCCCAAGAGAGCAGTAGAGTAACTGGCCTGCCCAGAGAATTGTGATGCGATTGCCGGCGAGAAACCAGGAACCCGCTTCACTCCTTGCCTTGCCCAGTGCTTGTCGTGATGTCCCCACCGAGGAAGGACCCACACGGGCACCCTGAGCCCACGCAGCCCTTCATGAGCCCGTGCAGAGCTCCCACAGGGTCATGTTGTGCTTTATGGACCGTGGCCATGCTTTTCAGGAGCAAGCAAAGAGCTTTGCCAAATAAAAAACTCGCGTGCAACTTCGATGCTGCCTTCAGGGTATTGCCTGGCACCCTTGGGTGCTGCAGCCCTTGCCCAAGGGAGAAGCCCCAGCTCTGGGAAGCATGTGAGAGTGTGGGGAAGGCAGCCCTGCCGTGGCAGCTCGTGACATGCCTGTGCAGGGACATCACCCCCTGCCAGTTGATGATTAACTCCCCAGTTGGTTGCAGGAGCTGAGGGTGAGGTTTGGTCGTTCTGTGCTGGCTGGTGTTTGGCCACCTGTGTTTTAAAAGGCCTTGTTGGAAGCGAACTGGAGACTTGGGTATTGAAATGGGTGCTACAAATGGCAAAAGCAGACTGGAACACCATGGGCTGGGTTTAGTTTATTTTTTCCCCTCCCATCTCTGCCAGCTTGAAGGTTCATTTGGGTTCCAAGGCTGCTTATCTCACACTCCATATGTACTGGAGTCTTCTTCTTAAAATACCTATATGTTTATCCCTTCAAATTCTTTCTGCTCTGTCTTGCATGGTGAGAAATCTTCCTCAATTTCCAGACTTTATTTGTGGCCAGTCATTGCATCTCTGTATCTTTGTCTGCTGATGTTGTCCGTGAATTAAAATTACCTTTTCTTTCCTCTCAGGGCACTTCTTTCCCATCTTTTTGGTAGGATGTATATGTATTTATGAATCAGAATCAAATCTCTCCATGGCATGTATTTTTCCGCATGCTTTGTTCATAGCCCTTTTGCTGAAAGGTCAGATGTCTGCTTCCTTGGTCATCCTGCAGACATTGGCCCAGGCAGATACATGCACACCTCTTGGACTCTGAGGTGGCTGGCAGCAAAGCAGCACTGAGCTGCTATGAAGGCCAGAGACAGGTTTCCCAACATCCCTGATCCTTTTAATCATCATAAGGGTAGCCTGAATTTAGATCTGTCTGCACCTAGCAAGTAGGAGCACATGAAATAGTTCTCCATTGTGGTGTGGGTTGACCTTGGGTGATGCTGTCGGATGTGGGGTGATGCAGGAACCCTTCTCCCATCCTCCTGGGAACCATGAGGACATCAGGCTGGCTCGAGGTGGGGCTGCAGTAGCAGGTGCAGTGTGTCCAGCAGATGTTTTCAGCTGGAACGCTAGAAGTATGTACAGGAAACCCTGATGCTGACCTTCCCTTAAACAGGGGGTAAATGAGTTGCAGGTCCAGTGGAGCGTGGAGCAGACAGTGCCATGCACAAGCTCATGAGTGTACAGCTAACTCAAGGGTAGCTGTAGCAAGGCAGGAGTTGGTCTGTTCTCCCTGGTGACAAACAGTACAACTCAAGGAGATGACCTGAAGCTGAAGCAGGTTCAGGTTGAATATTAGGAAGGATTTCTTTACTGAAAGGCTTGTCAGGCATTGGTATAACCTGCCCAAGGAGGTGGTGAAGCCACCCTCTTTGGAGGTGTTTAAGAGCTGGGTAGATGATGTGCTTAGGGACAACAACTTGGTGGTTTTGATAGGGCTGGGAATAAGGCTGAACTTGATCTTGAAGGTCTCTTCCAGCTGGAACGATTCCATGAGTCTATGATTCTATAATGTTGCCCTGAAGTATCTGGTGGACCGTGAATCTTTCTAGCTGCCTGTCACAGTTACTGTTGAAAGGGCCACGCTGGTGTGGTTTGTGGTCTTTTGGGGGCCAGTAGCAGAACCTGCAGCCTTAAATTGTGCGAAGGCACTAAATTGCTGATAAAATGCTGTTAGTCTTTCACTGCTCTGTGAAACACCCGGCGCAGGCAGGGTAGCTGGGGGCTGAACCACCACACTGATCCTGGTGCCACCTCCTGTCCCACTGGCACGCTGGGCTCCCACCGGTGCTGTGGGAGGAGGAGTCTCTGCTTACAGCTGCTGCCTTCTGCTTGGGCTTAGGGCTGGGGAGATGTTACACGGCCAAAAGCAGATACCCACATTCAGGTATCAGACCCCCTCCTGCGGTTCCTCAGCCCAGGGTGATGTTCAGCTCTCTGTTGACTGGACACCCCGTGGAGCTTTTGCCAAGCCACCGTGGGAGAAGCTCAGCTCCTCGCCAAGGACTTTGGGCAGCAGCTTTTAGCTGTGCTATGGCAAATCCTCTGCTTTTTCCCCTTCCCCTCTGCTCCACTTATAAATCTGGTCTGTTTATAGATGTGCAGCTTCTCAGTGGAACTGAAAGAGCCAGAAGTGTTCATTCTGGGAAGCTTTGCTTCCCCCCCTGCTTCTTGGCTGCTTTCACCAGTATTTTTCCAAGGGGTCCCATTAAGAGGTGTAATGTTTCAGATCAAACAAGCACGGGCAGGATCTTTCGTAACTCCCGTAGTCTGGATGGGAGAATTCTGCTGTTGGACCTTAACTAGTGATGGAAGTGTTTAAAGGTGCAAGGAATCCAAGGTATTGATCAGGACATGGATAAATGCATATCCTTAATGTGTATGAAATTGATTTTCCGTTACCTTCTTGATTTGTCTGAGCTCTCCTTGCAGTAATTTGAGACAAGATTAGGGAGAAAACTTTTTTTTTTACCACTCAAGTATTTGAAGGAAAAGATTTTCTCCAAGATGGGGAGGGGGAAGAAGCCAGGCTCTTCTAGGTCACCCAACAGGGGTTTTTTTGTTATTGTTTGAAAAATGCCTTGTTTCATTGGAAACCCTTGAGATATTTTTTTCCTTTATTATTCCATTGGGCGTTTGAGACTTAATGATACAGTGAGCATCATCGTGACTGAAAGATGTCAACAGGCAAAGAGTCTTTGTATGTCTTGGTGCTCAATTAGTGTAGCTGCTGTCACTTGAGCTTAACTATTTGATGCGTGTGTGCTTTGGGAAAGGAAGGAAATACCTCCCAGGTAATATCACTTAAGGGAGTCTTGGAATAAAAGGGATCTTTTATTTTCTAATGAGCTTTACTATTTCTTCATTAAAATCTTCTGCAGATTTCTCAGCTACTTGGAACGCAGCGTCTAATGATGAGTCTGTCCTAAGGCCAAAGGCTTTGGTTACAAATAATAATTAACATTTCTTAAAACAGCTTAATGTGTATGTTACCAATGGGCAAAAAATGAAACTATCAGCGTGAAATTTCTGGCACCGCCAAACCCCACAAACCCCACTGCTCGGGGTAATTCTGCTCAGCATCTTCTCCATGTAACAGTCCAGAAAAATGAGGGTGGGTGAAAAAGCTGCTCTAGAAATTGTGATTCCTCTTGGGGCAGAGGAGAGTTGGTGGAAGTTAGAACATTGACATATCACACCTGAGCACAAACATCCTGATGCCAAGAAGAGCCTGGGGGTCCTGTACAGCGTGTCCCAGGAGAGGGGTGAGGACCATGGTGCTCAGGGGGTGATGGGTTTTGGAGTGTGGTTTCAGCTGCTGTTGGCAGCCCCACCTCTTGCTCTCAATCTCTTCTGTACCTACTTTGTTTGGGGGGACTTGATGTTGTAGGAGCTGTGACTGGTGGGTCCTGTCCACCTGCAGGGACAGCTTTAGAAACCAGGGCTACACTCACCCAGGGATGATGATGATGATGTTCCTCATCTCCCTCCCACGCTTCTTCATGGGGGAAAACTAAAGGAAGGGTAGAAATAAAAGGCATCTCAAACTATTTTGTTCCACTGGCTGTGAGAATGGGCTGCTTGTTTGTTCTTGGAGGGCTTCCAAATAGGGATGGGGTTTTTTGGTGTGATGGTGCTGGTCTTTTTTTTTTTCCCTTCAAATATGAAATATCTCTTCAGAAACTCCCTGTACGTTCAGAAATTCCTCCCACCTGCAGGCATTGGCGTGCACACGTGGGGTGGATGGGGAGGACTGGAAAACTTGGTGGGAAATATCCTGGAGCTGCAGGGAGCTGGGTTGGTCTGTCTGTCTGTGCACAGGGGCTGTGCTGGGTGCAGACAGGCAGCCAGGTAATGACAGGCATCACAGGGCTGGGCTGCAGTTGCAGGGTGGGTAGGGAGCAGTTGGCTTTGGATGGGTTTGGGGTTGTTCAGCCTGGAGAAGAGAAGGCTCCAGGGAAATCTTATTGTGGCCTTTCAGGGCTTCAAGGGGCCTGACAGAAAGATGGGGACGGACTTTTTAGCAGGGTCTGTTGTGACAGGACAAGGCATGAGGGTTTTAAACCCAAAGAGGTGTGATTTAGACTGGAGAGAAGGAAGAAATTTTTCACTGAGAGTGGTGAGACCCTGGCCCAGGCTGCCCAGAGAGGTTGTCACTGCCCCATCCCTGGCACCATCCCAGGGGAGGTGGCCGGGGCTCTGAGCACCCTGCTCTGGTTGCAGATGGCC
>JANHFX010013170.1:0-13385 GCA_027560015.1 Chloroceryle amazona | reverse complement strand
GGCGGGGAGGGGTGGGCGGGGACGCCGGGGTGAAGCCCCAGCCTCGCCGATGGCCGCTTCCTGCCGCCGGAGCCCACGCCCCTGCCCGGCTGGGCAGCCTGGGCAGCCGTTCCAGCTGAACTGCGCGTTCATACCTCGGTGACATAGAGCTTGGTTCTGAGGGCCAGAGGGGCCAAAGACCACTCCAGTGTGGTAGGAACCGCTGACAGCCCAGCTGAGTGTGCCCAAGTGCTGAACACTGGTCATGTAATCACAGAATGGTTTAGCTTGGAAGGGACCTTAAAGATCATCTCATTCCAGTACCCCTGCCGTGGGCTGGGACACCTGCCACTAGACCAGGCTGCTCAAAGCCCCATCCAACCAGGCCTCGAACACTTTGAGGGATGGGGCATCCACAGCTTCTCTGGACGACCCATTCCAGTGCCTCACCACGCTCATAGAGAATGTCTTCCTAATATCTAATCTAAATCTACCCTCATTTCAGTCTGAAACTTCATCCTATGACTACTCCCTCCTTGTCTTTCCTGTAGGCCCTCTCTAAACACCGAAAAGCTGCAGTAAGATCTCCCCAAAGCCTTTACTTCTCCGGGCTGAACAACCCCAACTGTTTCAGACTTCTCATAGGGGATGCTACATGTTGCAATAAAAAAATATTTAAGGAAAAATATCCTAGAGCCTTAAAAATGGTGGATGGGTCTTCAACACACTGGGTTGTTTTCCATGGGCTTCAGTGTGGCAAACCTGGCACTGGGGTGCAAGCTGGGATGTCTTCTTTGGCTTCACCAGCAGGAGTGAAAGGGTCTTCCCTTGGCCCTTCAAAGGCATTCTGTGCTAGGGTGCTCCTGCACCTGTCTGGTTTCCTCCCACCAAGTGGAATGTGTGACAGGGACAGCGAAATCCTCTCAGAGGTAGATGGAGCCTGCCTAGAAGGCACCGCAGGAAAATACAAAATAAAAAATGTCTGCAATGTGATGTTTATAAACTTGCTTTTCTTGTAGCCTCCCAAAAGAGCCACATCTTACGTTGCTAGTAACATCAACTGTTCCTAGCTATGTTAATGCTTGCTTTATATAACTGGATGGAAAAATCCTTTCCCTGATTTCAGACATTTTGTTTCCTCTGTTTACTTGGAGTTGGAGCTTCCTACGTAGAGAAAGCTCTCAAGGAGCAAGTCACATTTTCCAGAGAGTTATGTATCTGGAGAGATGACTAACTGCCATAGACTGAGTCACGGTGAAGAAGAGAACTCTGAGGACGGGCAGAGAGGGAATTGATAAAATGAAGGTGGCAGAAGAGAAACAGCAGCAGCCTCACGGCGAGCAATCCTCTTCTCCTCACTTGCTACAGATATGATCCCGCACCACTCAGACAAACAAGAGCTGGATTCCTTATCTTTAGCTTTTAATTAACCTTGTGAAAATACCCAGGGTTTATGATGGTTTCTAAATTCGTCAGCGACTCAGCTGAGCTGAGGTTGTGTCTGAAGGCAGCTGAGTTATGCTTGTGATCAAGCTATGAGATAGGCTTATTAGATAAACTTCCGGTATCAGCCTCTTAACGAAGTATTTGAAGAATGTGTTTGAATTTGATTACAGAAAATTGCAGTCCAATTGATTCCAGGTGTACTTTGGCTCCTCACCATTGATCCAGGCAGGGAAACACAAATCCAGGCAGGAAAACACTCCAGGAGCTGGAGCTGAGCCTCCAGGCAAGGCTTTTATTTTAAATCCTTGAGGCTGTTGGAGATTTCTCAGACCTGAGAGAAGCTCAGCTATTATAACTGAGCTTTCTTAAGCACACTGCCACAAAGCAAAGCAAACCAAACTCTTAGCTGCTCACTTGCTGAGAAGAAGTTTAAACATAGGGTGGTCTTTCATACCGGGGGTGCTTGGGTACCTCAGTGAGGAATGGGAGCTGAGAGACAGAGGGAACTGACACTGAAGAGGCAGCAGCACAAATTCAGAGGTGGCTGTGGCACTGGGCACCAAACTCTTGATCTGTGCTTATTGCAGGAAGAAGAGATGTGGTAGAAAAGGTGTTGTATCCCCAGAAATGGGAGGAGGAACTTGTCTAAGTCAGTTGGCACATTGCTCTGGACAATGTTGCAGGGCTTCAGCTGCACCTTCTGGTGCAGAAGCAGAGATGGCTGGGAGGGAGCAAGTGTGTTTTGTGACTACAAGCCCGGCTTTGGACTACTAAAACAGTCTGCAAGCCGTGGCTTGTAAAGGAAGCTGCTGTCCCTGTGAGTGTGGGGGAGCTGACGTTGCCATGGCTGAGCCAGTGCGATGATGAGTACCGCAGGACCAGTCGGTGCTGGGAGCAGTGGTGTGTGCAGAAGGTGGAGCGCCTTGGCCCAGAGCCAAGAGCCAGGCTGCACCCCTCGCAGCAAACAGCTCATGCTCAGGAAATGCCACCTGAGAAGTAGCCCAAACGATGCTGTAAAGGAAGGGTGCTGCGAAGAGCTGAGCTTTACTCCCAGCCTCGTAGGGAGAGATTGGGCAGCTCCAACCCAGCAGATTCTTCTGTCTGATGTTACTGCAGAGAAGTGGGATCGGAGTATCCAGGATCACCTGAATGCTTCAGAAACAGGAGGATCCCTCTTTGAGTAGTGTGGCTGCTGAAGAAGAGGCCAAGTGTATGTGCTGGAAGCTGTAGGCACAAGAAAACTACACGGCCTTGCCTTGTGCTTTGGGCAGGTACTTACCTCTGCACAGTGAGGCCAAAAAAAGGCTGATGATAATGTCACCTTTTTAAACCCAGCAGAGAGAACTCAGTGTGGTGCTGAGCCAGCCTGAGACAACCCCATGTAACACCATGGTGACAGTCACCTTTTGTTCTTTCACATCCCTCTTGGCTGTTGCTGCCACAAGGAACTCAAACTCTTTTTCTGCTTCATTTCCCCTGGCCCAGCTTTTCTCCTGCTCAGCAATTGCCGTGTGCTGATGGACTCCTGGGGACTTTGCAGCTCTGAGGAAACCTTTCTTGCGGAGGAAAGAAACATCGGGGTGTTGATCTCTGCCAGTGTAGAAGGAGCAAAAGGCAAAATATCTCTTATGACAGGGTTTGATTGCCAGCTGAAAATAAGTGACGTGCCTGTCTGTGACATGTGAGCACAAGAAAAGCTTTGCAGATGGAAATAAAGGCAACGCTTTTTCCTCTTCGCCTGCTCTGCCTTCCCTGCTGCGCCAGTGAGGCTTTGGCTCGCAGGCTGGAGAGCCGTGCTGCTTGAGAGCCTGTTAGAGCTGGATCCACAGTGCTCTTTGGACTCTCATGTATTTTCTGGAAATGGTGTCTAAAAGCGTAATGGGCACTTTGCAGCTCTCTAAATAGACCAGCCTCTGTCCTGGGGAGCTGACAACATAAAGAGACAAGTGCCAGGGATCGGAGAACGGCTGCATCATACAAACCAGACGGGGAGGTGGCATGTGGCCCACCTGCTCAGTATTTTTCCATCACATTCTCATTCAGCTGCTTCTTGCCAACTTCCAGCTCTGTCGCCCTCCTCAAAAGCTTCTGCTCTGGATTTATTTAGCATGTTATTTATTTCCTAATTATAGAACATAACTGACTAACCTCAGCCCTGCTGGGTTATTGCTCTCCACCTTTCTGTCCCCTGTAGACCAGAGACTCTGGTCTCATGGCAGAAGACAGTTGCTAGAGACTTTCTGACTCTCTTGTTTTCTTGTTTTTCTGTCAAACTCAAGAGGGTTCTGACTACTAATACAGGGAGCTTCACTGATCATTGCAGAGCAGATGGGCTATTGCATTCTCAAATTCTTTAGGCCAAAAGCAAAATGCCACTGAGCTGAGCAGCGTACCAGTCTGTGCTCCGCTGCTTCTGCCCATGAATTCCCAACAGCCAGCTCATTCCTTTTACCCTACATCCACCCACAGCTTCTGGCTGGAGGAAGAGATTTTGAAAACCACCCTCCAGCATCAGCAGTGCTGCTGGTTCAGCTTCTGGATGCTCTAAGGCACTTGAACACTGCCTCTCTCCCCAAACAGACTCAGTGCTCTAGGGGAAGGATCTGTCCATATCTATCTGAGATGAATCTGTGCCACAACATTCCCGAATTTTCAAGGGAGTCCGGTTAGGTAAAATTCCTTCCTCCTGCACCAGAAACTGCCAGGCTCAGCGGACCTGTTCCCTGCAGCCATTTCCAATGCCACCTCTTGTTCACTCACAGCCATTTCTGCCCCTTTGTCACACATTTTGGTAGATCAAGGCACAGCTGCGGGAGCCAAGAAGTGCTTTGGTGTTGCACCTCTTCCTAAAACCATCTGCACAATCAGGGGTTTTGTGCGTGAGGGAGGTTGTGTGAGAGCAGCAGGTATCTGGGTGGCAGGAAGAACAGAGAAAAGAGGTATCTCTGGTGGAAAGCAGGATGGATTGGAACAAATGAGTATAGTAAAGCCAGAAGGACATATGAGCTTCTCCTGGAGTGTTTCCAAGATGTCATACAGAATAAAGAAAACTGTTTGTCTTCTGCTTAATTCTGAGTGGTCTGCCTGACATTTGCCATTATACTGTGTTCCTGTGGTTGGAGTTTGGAAAGACTATGATTATCCAGCCTCAGAAAGCAAGCGAGGGAGACTGCTAAAGCCACACGTTTTTCAGTGGCTGCTTGTGAAATACTGTATCTGGAAAAGTTGCCATCGAAGGTACATGAGGAGAATGAAAGGCTGCAGTCCTACAAACTGAAATGCTTGCTGAACAGAGCAGAGCGATTATCAGCCCCCTGTAAAAATACAAATTTTAATATTGCCCAAAGAATGGGGAAGAGACTCTTCCTTGAAAGCAATATTTATGGAAACAAAGTGAGCAGAGGTGGAAGCTACTGCCTCGTGCCAAAATAGTGGGAATTTGGATAGGTCTGGGAGGTAGGGAGCACATGTCTGTGTTTGGGTGAGGGTGGGTATGAAGGAAATGGCTACATTTGTGATTTGGGGGATGGATGATGGTGTTTCCTGAAGGTGTAGAAGGAAAGTGGGGTTGAGAGGAAAGAGGCTTAATGCTGGTGTGGAGAGGTGGGTTGTGGATGAGACTGGTGGGGACCAGGCTTGGGGAGTAGGCAGATGGAGAGGAAGCAAGGAGCAGTGAGATGACAAAGATGAAAGGATAATCTGTAGCATACCCATCTTCTGGACGCTTTTCTGGAGATGCACTGGCAATCACAACCAAGTGGGGAAGGTCTGCCGTCCATGCACAAGGACCTGTCAGGATGCAGATCAGCCTCCCAAGAAAACAAAGCAACTGCAGAGATGTTGCCATCACTGACCCTGTACCAATCCTCTGTCTGACTTCACCTGACTTCTCAGGAGCAGCACTACCCTATTGAAACACTGCCTGTACCACCACCATGGGCTGGGGGAAAGCAGCAGTGCTGCTGATGCTGTGTAATGATCTCCAGGCTGACACCACCTTGGGCTCCTTGTGGGCTCCACCTTGCAAAGCTGGTGTCTCAGCCCTTTGGAGATGACGTCTGATTTACCATACATCTGCTCAGAACAGACCAGATTTAAGATCCTGATCCACAAGTTCCCACTAAATCCATCCTTGGATTTGGCAGTGATGGCGCAGGAGGGTTTAGCCTAACTCCAGGCAGGGCTGGGCATGCAGGGAGCGGTGCTGGACTGGGACGATGCAAGGCTGAATGATGGCGGTGGAGGTCCTCCTTCCAGATCAGCAGAGCTGCTGCCTCGGTGGAGGCTAGAGGGTGCTGTGCTGCAGGGAATGGGTGTCCTCCTCCCTCCTCGCTCAGCATCCCTTCAAAGGCAGGTAAAAATTTGCAGGAAATGCTGCCTTTGAGCTGAGATGAAGGCCGAGGTGCTGACTGTAGTTACTAACAACCTCCAACGCTTTTTTGGACTACAATATCAGTCCCGTCTAGCTCATTAGCACCCAGAAGGTGACATGCGGTAAGGGTGGCTTTCCTCGGATGGATGACAAAGCAAAAAGAAAGGGACAGAGACAGGAGTGGGGAGAAGGGGTGAGCAAATGAGGAACAGATCAGAAGATGAGGAAGCTGAACGGAACACAAGTAGAGAACAGAAGAATAAAGAAAGAAAATAGAATAAAGAAAGAAAATAGAAAAAAAAGAAAGAAAATACAAGATTAAGCCAATGCAGAGGATCACATCAGCTTCTGTGTCCAATTAAGGGCTGCAGACCTGCTGAATGATGAAAAGGGAGATTTCCTTGGGAGAAAAAAATCAAGGAGCACTTTTTTCTTACAGTGGCTGATGCCGAAAAGCCATCAGCTGATGGGGCAGGGTCGGCTCCTGTTTACCCAGCTGAGGTGTGGCTAATCCTAAACCCAGCTACGACCAGAGTTAATGAGACACAGAACAGGCAAGGGGGAGTTGGAGGTGGGGGGGCACAGGAGACAGGGCTGTGTTTGTGCAGTGCCTGACAGGCAGCTGCAAGACCGGGCAACAACATGACATGCTCCCAAACAAGCAGCTCTCTGAGCAGATCATTGCGCCCTGGAAATCCTGCCAGCTAACCACAGGCAGCCAGAGCGAACGTGCCTCCTGTGTGGGGCTGCACGTGCTCTGCAAAACACAGCCCTGCCACCCCAAAGCTGCGGTTGCGGGGTGACTGTCCTCACAGCTGGCAAAACTGCTCTGTCTGGCTGCCTGCAGCCAGCGAGGCGAGTGTGCAGGCATAGCTAGAAGAGGAGGAAGCACGGGTAGGTGTTTTCTTACATTCCTAGTTCTTGCGGGAGACAACCTATTAAAAGTAAGAAGGTGACATGACAAAGTAGGAGGAAAACTGCAAAGGAGCCCCGTTTCACAACTACCCTAAAGGGACTGCATCTATCTCTGGGTCATGGGAAGGTTCTGGTGTGCTTTCAGGTGAGCAGCGTCCACACGGTGTGATGAGCCCATGAAGCCAGCCCTGCTCACAGAAATGAGCCACATCAGGTCTTGATGTAGGTGACCTCCCTCCTGTTTTCCACCTCGAGCCTAAGGTGGCAGAGCAAGGACTGGAAGGGAGTATCCTAAACTGGACACAGGTTACCACACAAAGCCCTAATAAATGCCCTGGTCCCACCATGCACACCAAAGGAGGTGCTGGTCCTGCAGCCATAGCGTATCCCCGGGGAACATCTCCAGGAGGCACAAACAAATCTAGCCCAGAACATGGACCAAAGGGAATGCTCCAGAAGGATGCAAAGCCCTGTTAGTTGCTAAGAGGGGCTGTGAAACCCACATGTTTTCACTCACTGTATCTACTCTGGGTGTCTCCAGTGAGAGACACTGGGTTTGCTGCTGGGGCTGTCAGGGCAGTAGCCCATTGCCAGCTGGGGACAAGTGGGGACTCAGCACTGGAGCTGTGTCTGTTTAACTCTTCAAGAGCTACCAGGAGGATGCAGAAAAGGTGGGATTTGCATCCAGCATCAAGTAGGCTGTGGTTCAGGACAAGGAGGTGAGAGGGAACAGTGACATGTGAAAATGCCTGGAAGGGGTTTGATGACAGAAGGCAAATCAGTTCATGCTGTAATAAATGCTCTGGTGGAGGCTGGACGAGGTAATTGGTGTGGTGGATGATCCTACTGAGAAGGAGGGGTGATTGCAGAGGACATATGGGGTATGACTAACAGAATGAGTGTCTTAAAAACACACTAGTTAGTGTAAGCTTCCCAGCAGGGAGGGAGAAACACTTGGGAGACTTTACAAGTGTCTGATGCAAAGTTAAGCTCTAGAAAATCTTCTTTGGAGGAAATTTGTGAAGCAGACAGAGGATGGGTGGACACCCCTGCCCCTCAGGACACTCTTGTTCCTGCTAAGGAGGCCTTCACTGCTCCACATGGTGTGTGTGGAAACTGTATGGAGATGTCTGGATGTGCAGATCCATTAGCTGGCTTCTTGCCCAGCAGCTGTTGTTGCTGCTGAGACAAGAGGTAGCATAGCCCCAGGCAGAGTGCTAGGGGAGGATGCAGCCGCCCTGGCGGTCCCATAGTGTCCCCTGCTCTGGCCTCATGTCCCTTTGGGACAGCCCCCCAGGGCTGGCTACGTGTGCTCCTCCATGACAGGTCTGGACACCCTGACCAGGCAGCAGTGCCGGCTGGGCCATGGTTCTCACAGATGGGTTTCATTGAGGACACATGTCTGGCTTGGAGCTTGTTTTAATTTCCTTTTGAGGAAAGGAGTCATGGGAGAGGAGTAAGCGAGCAGCTGAGCCGGCTCTCCTGAGCAGGAACCGTGGTGCCAAATGAGCTCCTGCTGCGGTTTCTGCTGTGGCTTTGGAGGCCGCAGCCTAAGGGGCAGGAAGCAGTGGAGAAACAGCTTCAACCAGTGTGCCAGTGGTTTAGATACATCCAGGATGGACTGAACACAAGGGGGAGGCTCTGATGGTCTCAGGGTAGGGGGGTTGTATGGCTCTTTGCCAGCACAGGAGCTCCTGCAGCAGCTCCAGCTGAAGGCACCAGGTGCCAGGAGCTTCCTCCCAGAGCAGAAGTCTACGTGCGCCAATGTCCTGTATATCAGGTCACCAGCTGCCCCACACAGGGTCACAACTGGCTCCAGGTGGCCTCTGAGAGCTGCTTTGGGCTGCACAAACCAAGGGAATACAGAGCTGTCTGAGGTGTGATCACCCTGGATTCCCCCATAGGGTCAGGTGTCTGTGTGAGAGAGAGGGAGGTGTGCAGGGACCCGGGCTTTCCTTCTACAACCAGCCATAGCTGTGGCTACTAAAATGTGTCTTAAAAGGCCCCAAATATGCCTCTCTTCAGGAAGAAATGAATCCCAGAACAGGGGAGTATCTCCCCTTGCCTGCAAGGCTCTGAGGGATCAGAACAAGTGGGAGGCACGGAGAGGGTGGAACGTGCAGAGTTCAAACCTTCTCATTATGCTCCGAGATACAGAGATGAAAAGGCAACTTCACAAATTAATAAGGCCCCTGCCTGGGCAGAGCCTCTCCCCAGCATGGCTGGGTGGGAGGGGACCGTGCCATAATGAGCAAGCAGCCGGTAAGACAGGTTCTGGGATCCTTGCAAACCCGTGGCCCAGCTCCTTAGAGTTCATTATTGTTGTTACATATTCATATAGCATTAGCACCATCAGACCCCTGATGTTTTATCAGGCTGCAAGCTTGGCTTGAGCTCTACAAGTCTTGGAGCACCTTCCATCAAAGGTATGCCAGAACCACATGCACTAAATCGATGGCATGATCAAGCAGAGGTCTTGTGAGTGCGTAACAGGATGAGGATTTGTCCCATGCCACTGAAACCTACGTTATCAGAGGAAACTCAATGATAAAGTTATCAAGTACACAATTTAGTGCTTTGTGTCAAGGCAGCTCTTGCCAAGGGCTTCCTGAAAAAGAACAAAAGAGCTGCAGTTTATCTGACTCCAGCATCTGCTGGGTGCTCAGGTACGGTCAGGCTGCTCTCCACTGCTAATCCATAAGCGGTTTCGATTGTGCATCATGGCAAACTACTGAGCGTCACTTTGTGTGGCCGGGTGGGTGCTTTCAACCAACAGACTAGAGAGGGGCAAGGCGAATCTGGGATGTGGGCTGTGCTCCATCTATCTCGGGCAGTCCAGGGAACCACCACCACTCAGGGGTTTAGTCCTGTCCAGTAGCCAGTGCTGATCCATCGTCAGTGGGAAGACAGCTATTTCCCAGGGTGATTCCTCCTGTAGCAGATACAAATAACCTTTGGAAATGCTGCTGTTAACACTTGCTGCTGAGAAAGTGCAAGAGATGGACAATATAAAGGGAGGTGTGTCCTTCCCTTGAACCCCTCCAGCCCTTGGTTTCCCATCTGTTAAATGAAGGCAACACCTTTTCTGCTGGAGATGTGAATGGATAAATCCTTAAAGACTGCAAAGCACTCCAGTGTGGAGAAGGAAGTTATATAAAGGTGCTTATATTAAGCACCTTACACAGACACACCAGCTCTAAGCTGGATATAATCTTGTTTACTGAGGTTAGAGCAAAGGACTGAAGTTAAACTGGATGGGATCTCATCTGAGCTCTGACATGATTAGCAGTGGGAATGGAGCAAAACTGGGGGACAGTGCTGCACTTTACCTTCTTCCTTTAAAATCAGAAAGTTTATGTACCCTGAAGGGCACTTAGTAGCTGTACTGAGATTTCCATGCCCTGAGGATATTCAGTATCTAGGTTTCTTCAGATAATTCTGCATTTCTGGTACCTGAACATTAACATCTCTAAACATAAACCCTGAATTTAAAGAAACTGTCACCCTTTTTGTGGAAAGGGCAGAGCGTGTGGAAAGCCTTTTTTTTTTTTTTTTTCTTCTAGAAAACAAACAGAGAAGTCCAGCTACTGTCCCAGCCAGTGAATGTATTCTGCAGCTGTTAGAAACCACACGCTGGCACTCTGGCAGGCAGTGATGCTGGCCAGGGCTGCAGGACATTAGAAATGTTGGCACCGAGCACTTGGTTATCCTGTTAGAGGGATTAGGAAAAGACTGGGGCTTAATGCTTTGCAATGGTGCCATGGATCAGTTCTCCTTCCCACTCGGAGTGGCTGACGTGTGTCAAGATGGGAGGCTTGATCCCACAGGGCAGAAAACCTTCCCAGGACCTGTGCTGTGGCCTGAACCACAACCTTGGTCTCTGGGAAAGAGCTATGCCTGCGAGGGATGGGGCTGGCTACCTCTGCCAGGGTTTTTTTGGGCCCTTGATGCTGGGGTGAGGGAGGAAAACCATGTTGCAGGGAGGAGGGTTGTGGGAGTGTTTCAGGGAAGGAATCCCTCTGGGGTATAACTGCCGCCTTTCTTTCGAGATAAGCCTAAACCAGTGAACATCTTTATAGAACAGATAGCTGAAACAATAGGGGCTGCCACCAAAGAATGATCTGTGCAAGAGCTGAGCAGGACTTTGTTGGGGATGGGAGGGTGTCATTTCTGCCTGATGGTGGGGAGAGATCCGGTGGGTGAGTGAGAGGGAGTGGAAAGAAGGAACATAAACCCATGGTATTACCTGAGCCATCACTGCAAACTCATTGGCCATGAGATGTGCCCTGGCCAGTTTTATGGCAGATGGGGGATTTATGCTTGAGCAAGGGGCTGGCTGAGTATTGTTCACCTCCCTTGCTCATGGGAAAATACCTTTGTATAAGCTTGAAAATAAAGGGGGTTGCATCAGAGAAATGTGCAGCCCCATCACCTATTTTCCTCTTTATCACCCCAGATGCGAGAACCAGGATATCGGCTATCTGCACTGCTCAGAAAGGGTTAAGGCCCAGCAAAGCCTGGCAGATCTCCATGCAGAAGAAACCAAACCCAGTGGTAAATCCTGCTATAACAAGGCCTAAGTAGTCCCTGCAGAAGGGAGTGAAATTATGCCTGACCTTTGACCTACCCAACTCTTTCAAGTAGAGCCATCCCTTGCTAAAACTTGGCAGCTATATGAACCCAGGGTGTGGTGTTCACCCATGGGGGCTGTCTTCATTCCTCACTGCTTCCCTGCCCTTGACAGGTTGCTTTTCTCTCTTCCCTGACTCCCACAGGCAGAGCTCCTCTCTTCCAGCTGGGACAGCACAGGCTCTCCCAACCATAGCTTCTCATTGGGATCCCCTACTCCATTGCAGGCCACCATTCAAAGAGACACTGGTGCCTCCACAACGTGCTGTCCCTATGGAGAACATAGCTCTGCCTGGCCTCTAATGCTCGCTTTTTAATGCTCCTTTCCCATGCATGTTTGTCGGGACATCGGCAATTGTGCCCCTGGGAACAGAAGGAAAACATTTTTCTTTCTGTTTTTAGAGAGTCTGATGATATTTCTGCAGCTCCCTCTGGGTCTTGCATCCTCTCTGAGACTAACCCAGGCAGCCAGCCCCTCAAGAGGCCGAACAAACACCCTTGTCCTTGTTACTTGTGTACAGGCCTGGGAATCTTGCCCTGTGCTCTCCTCCTCCTGACCTTGTTTTTCTCTGAACACCACAGCAGTAATTACCCTGAGGTTGGAGGGTTATTCGAAAGCAAGTACTGTGTCTTGTCTGCTCTCTCCTTTCCAGCTGTTGTTGCTCCCTACACCAGATTTAAACTCTTTCTGGAGTTTCCTTTGTCTCCCTATTAATTGGATGAAGCACCACCTACAAAGTCAGGAGATCTGGGTGGGAATACGTGTCCAACCCCCTCTGCTCCTCATGCCCTGGTGCTCTGGCAACACCATTAACAAAAAAATTGCCAGCACACTGGGGCAGCTGGAGTTGCCAGTGGGTCTGTCCCTGGGGTATTGCTCCCAGTCTGGGTGCTCTCATGGACACCGCTTGACTGCATCCAAGAAAAACATTAGCTGGGCACTGGCGTGGAGATAGAAAAGGTGGTGGAAAGACCGGTCAAAGGACATGGTGCATAACTGGGCTGCCTGGCTTGCTGCTGCCTGAGGTGGCCACATTGCCAAAGCCAGAAACGTAGCAACACTCAGGAAGAGTCAACATGTAAATATGAGCAGTCAGTGTCTGACTAATGCTGAAATGGATGATTTTGCAAGAAGAGATAAAATCAGCTTCATGTTTAGAGGGAGGGCTCGGCGTGGATTTCCAGTGCAGGGTCAAATGATCCAGTATTCCAGTACTGTGTAGATCTCTTTTTGAAAGCATTTGTTTCTGAATATGAATTTATCCTGAATATGCTTTAGTCTGATGGGTTCTGCCTTCCAGTGCAGAGGTCCCCATATGGCACCAGCTCCTCTTGAGATCACAGCTGGGCTTTTCCAGCCCTTGGTGGCCAGGCACAGGTCAGAGGAGCTTGTTTGTGGCTGAACCAACAGACCTGTGGTGTGGTGCTTTGGGCAGAGAGCTGTTCTCCCTGTACAATCCCTTTCCTGAGCACACTCAACCTGGCTACAAGCTGTTTTCCTTGACGCAGGAGCTTGAAAAAACCTCATGCCACTGGCATGCCGTGTGCCAAGGATGGCACAGGTACGCTCATGCATGCCCTGTCCCGGTGGAGGGGAAGCCCTCTCTAGGTTTCACCCTACCCAGGAAAAGTGGGGTTTGTGCTGCAAAGCGGCTCTTCCTCCTGCCAAGTGCTGGCAGCCCCCAGCACATCCCAGTCCAGATCTGCACCCCTCTGCCTGCCAACCAGGGCTGGAAGCCATGGGCACTGCTAAGCTCAGGAAGTCCCCATCAGCCAAGGGGACCGTTCTGGCCAAGGTCTGGCGTGGGATGAACAAGCAGACCCCCCGCGGCCAGAACATCATCAGTGTGCTGTGGTGGCTCTCGCTTCCAGGTCGCTAATTAAACAACTTTGGCCATGAGGCCAATCTCCCAACCCTGCGTCTCTCTCTCCCGCCGCCTGCCTGCACCCTGCGCTCGGAGCTGGCTGGGGTGCGCTCCTTGCTGCCTGCAAGCTCCCGCTGCCGGCAACCCCCTCACGCTGCCGGCAGCCCCCTGCTACCGAC
>JANHFX010013169.1:0-13922 GCA_027560015.1 Chloroceryle amazona | reverse complement strand
CTGCTCCCACCACCCCAGCCGGCAGTGTCGGGTTGTATGCGGACTCTGTTTCGGGGTGTTTCTTTGTACCGTTGAATCTCTCTTGTTTTGTATTTCTGACTTGAGTCCCTCGTTGTTTTGCTTTTCAAACCATTACACATATGCCTTGATTACTTCAGATTTTTCAAGTCAGAGGATGGAATGGAAGAAGAACCTGGTGAGGTAAAATATGATTTTCTATTAAAACTCTAGAAAGCTTGTCTTAAATCTTGCTGGGATATCTCATGGCAATAGGAGAGACTTCTCTAAAAAGATGATGTTTAGCTCTATGAAAGAGCCCGGTGTGAGATTTAAGCAACACCTGAGCGATAGTTAGGCAGTGAAAATACATAAAGCTCTGTCGAGGAAGCCGTGCTGATGTTAGCAAAGTGTTATTTTGTGAGATAAGTGAATCTTTGTATAGGACGTTATAAATCTTAAAAAAATAATTATGTTGCCGTCATTATTCTCGGTTACAAGTCTTTGACTAGAAGTTGCTAGTTTAGGAATTTGTGAGTTTATTCTGAAACAAACTATTTTAAAAATTCTGAATTGGTATGAGGTGGCCAGGCACAGCACCTGGTTCAGTAAGTGGTTGTCTGAACACGTATAGGCACATTTTTGGTTCTCTATAATTCAGTTGTCTGTACAATCACTTCTTTAGTGCAGCTATGAGTATGTTTGCAATGACTGAACTGAAGTGGGGGGAATGGAATTTGGAGTATATTTATGATGCTTTGGAACCACATTATCTCATTGGAAGTGTTGTTTCCTCCTCAGACCACATTGTGAGATAAAAACACATTGTGGCTTCAGTACCTCTGCAGGTGTTCTCTTTGCTAATCGATGATCCTTAGAATTTAGTTTCTTGTTTGTTTGTTTGCTTCTACCCCTTGGTTTTTCCTTGGTAATGGACTGAAGTGTGCTTCTCCATTACAGGATAATGCAAAGCATTTCCAGGAAATTCTGTATTTCTAGCTGAAATTTTTTCTTCAGTTTTGAAAAAGAGAATGAAGTCATGGCTCTGGTATGATACATATGTGTAGATTGATCAGTTGAAAGAGTGGTGTTATTTGCAATGAAAGGAATGCAATAAAAATAATGAATCTTTAATGTAAAGAATTTTGTATACCTGTATGAACAAATAGATACTTGTCTGTTCAAAATGGAAACTCATATGTAGCAGTCTGTTACTAAAAACATAATTACATATTTCTTCTTTTTCTTCTTTTTGTAGTGGTTTGTTTTTTTTAACTGCCAGTTGCTTACATTGTGAGCTCCTCTTTTTCAAAACTTTGGTTCCTGAGTGTTTCTTCTCTGATTATGCTGAATTTCAATGCTCAATTAGAATAATTTCCTTTGAGAGCAATGCAAATGTGTCATCAGCTATTTCTTCTAATGGTGGACTCTCTCATCTGGAACACAAAACTTGAAATTCATTTATAGTTTGATATTTAATTGCATATTGGCTAGTCAGTTTTTATCAACCTTTGTTTTACTATGGTCATTAGAGTTGTTTGACTTATTTGTCATTAATTTTGTTAACAGTTTTTATTGTCATTCTTCACTTACAAATAATTCCTAATTTTTATCTTGATTTCTGTATTTGAAGTAACAGGCTGGATCCAGGGATATAATTGGTAGTTCTAGCAGCATGTCTTTTGAAAGATTGGCTGAGGAAACCAAGAGCTCTAGCACAAACAACTTGACTCACTTTTGTGGAAGTTAGGTACTGAAAAGAGAGAAACATAAATCTTGCAACTCCAATCCACAGTCATTGAATTTTAGAAGCTTAAATGAGGCATATAAAATAGGAATCTCTTAGCATGGTCGGCTCCCTCTGTAGACAGTGAAGAAATATGTGTTCTGCAGGGAGTAAATCACTCAAAAATTAATCTACCCATACAGTGGAGCTTGTCTCTCTACGCTTACTGGAAGAGGAATACTGAGTGACTTTGCTCTTGACTTGGACACTTGTACACACCATAAAGCTATGAAGCTGAACCTGAATCTGAGTATAAAACAGTGTAAGAGGTCAGTTGGAAATTCTGAAGGATGTTTTTAAGTCTTGTTGTCTTTGCATAGTTTATAATTCACAGAAGTACCCCTGTCCACTTCAGGCTTACAGACATAAAATTATCTTGGAGTTAGTTATCAGTCATCCCTTTCTCACAAAATGCTATTGAAACTGGAAGATTGCCTTTTGTTTGGCAGATTACTTACTGCTGAGGATGTATTCTGAGTTGAAAGAATCATACTGTTCTCTGCATTAGGTGATTTGAACCCATTTGTAATACCAAGACATGTGGTGTGGGCAGAAGCAGATGCTTTGTTAAGGAAGTTGTTGCAGCCCAGCTGTTCAGCTCTGGGGAAAGGTCCTAGCTACTAGCTGAGTCAAATGGCAACACCAAATTTTTATCTTCCCCTTTCCACTCTCTTTTTGGATGAGTTTTCCAAGGTACCTGATTTGGTAGATATGGTGTTAGAAAATATACCAAACAGAATTAATTCAACATCTACTTAGCTAGGTAAGGAGAAGCCTTTATTTTCTTTATAGAATTATGTAAGTGGTAAATCGAAAGTGATCTCTGAACATCATCCAGTCCAACTACCTGCTTGAGGCAGGAATGATATCAGCACTAGGTCAGGTCAGCTCTGTCTTCTTTGTTTATCCACTTTTGGAGTTTTGCAACCTTCCTGGGTAATCTTCGATGCCTTGCTACTGTCCTAGTGATGGATTTTTGGCTAACATCAATTCTTAAATAATAGACTGATACAACCAATCTAATAATTTTAAAGAGAACCCAAATCATTATAGATAAGAAATTCATCCCATGTAAGCATCTATTGATACACTTAATTGTAAATGTTTTTGAGCTATACACCTTAACAACACTTTGGATTTGTTTGGGATTTGTTGGTTGGTGTGTTTGGGATTTGTTGGTTGGTGTGTTTGGGATTTGTTGGTGTGATGTATTTTTTAAACAAATGAATGGCACATTTTTCAGTGATTTGTATAGATTTAAAAGAAGCCACTTACCTCAAGGGGATCCTGAAACCCTTCTGTGTTTTAGCAGAGGTTAGATTTTGAGACTGAAAGCTCTTCTGATAATTTTTGTAAGATGGAAGGAGGTCTGAGCATTAATTTGTTATTTTCTAACAAAATGTACAAAAAATATCTATGAGCTAGCATGAAGAGGACTGACCAGTTAGGAAGAACCTCAGAAAAACAGCAAGCATGAAAAAGGAAGAGCTTTTGTTATAGTCCCCTCCTTAAGGTTGTAACCACATGATTTTGCATTGGACATTAGACTCCTTGGTTGAGAACTGATAGGATTTCTTTGCAGAAGTTTTGAGTAGAAGGCAGACTTGAATGGCATGTGTCCAGCTATGGGTGTCCCTGTCCCATTTCCTGTGAGACATAAGGAACAGTAAGTGGTATCTGAAATATTCTAGAGACCACTGAATTCCTTGTAGCCTGGACTCTGGAATGCATAGGGAAGTCTATGTGGTTGTCAAGTCTTAGTCCAGAGGCCTTTCTGTGAGCTTTGATTGCTCTTGGAAAGTTAGATGTAACAGGCACAGGGATTTTGACTTTGGTTTTTTTCAGGTCTGTTTGCAATTCAGAATGAGAATAGGTATCCCTTCTTTCCAGCTTCATTTATTTCCATGGAAAATAATATAATGCTAATGCTTACAAATAATATAATACTAATGAAATAAAAAGAAATCTTACATAGGTTTAGGAACTGAGAAAAGATACATAAAAATATGAAGGTTTAGGGAAGTGTTCCTGACCAGATTACAGATTTACTTGTTGTCTGTATGTCTTTGAATAACAAATGCTGTGGGGTTCCTCCCTCTGAGCATTTTTAGCCTTCTAAAAGAGGGTGTCCACTGTAGACAAGAAATCCAGAATCCCTCTTTAGCTGCAGGGGAAATTTAAGCACCTTTTCTGTGTATTCAATCCTGTGCTAAATTAAGATTGCAAGTCATGTGGTATATCCTTCGCAGGTGTCAGTTTCTTTCAGTGTACCGAAGGGAGGTTAGGTGACAACCTTAGTTCAGATGCATAACTTTTATAAGATGATGTGTAGCTGGATAAAGAAACTGAACATAAATTATTTGGTGAACCACTGCACTGCAAAATATACTTCTCTGTGTATGTATATATGTACCTATATACACATATATTTGTGGCCTTTTCTCCATTCAGGAACATTCAGATACAACTCAAAACTGGCAGGATATCAAAAATTGAAAGGTGCAGTCATTTAACTTTTTAATTCAGCTTGTGTGTACAAAAGTATTATCTCAGCATTTGAGTGAGCCCTGATTGTCAGTAGTGTAAGTAATGAAAGGGTTCAGTGGTTAAATATTGCTACAAGTAGTTAAAAAATATTTTTAAAGACAGAATGGGAGACAAACACGGATGAGTAATAAATATGTGGATACATGCATAGATCCATAGCTGGAAAAATAACTGCTGACAGTTCACTATTTTCCATCATTTTTCTTCATTTAAAGAAGTCAGTGAGATTATGGTTGAGGGTGGGCAGTATGCAGGAATGAAGCAGTAATGGTAGGATCATTGCTGAATTTAAAAATGGATACTTAAGGCAAATCAATGCAAATATCATACTTGCAGACCAAAACTAATGACGACTGTTTCATTTGTCAAACCTTAAATCACAGAGCCGAAATATTTCAATGAGCTATTTTAGTTGTTAATCTTTCTAAGATTGTCCACTTGAAATATTAAACTTGAAATCATTTATCTTGAGATAGCAGTTGATTTTGTTCACTACTATTCTAATCTTGCCTGTCTACCTTCCCCACTTTTTCATTCTTTATTTTTTTAATAATTATTCTTGTTAGTGAATTACAATTCAAATTAATGGACACCTGCCATCTGAGGGATTAGTCACAGCCACAGTCTCTAGCTAATGGGCTAACACAATGAACAAGAACACGCATCTCAGGATTAAAATATTCCTCTGTCTACATGTTTACCTTATCGAATGTCAGCAGTTGTCCTTGCTGTGGATGATTCCGAAGTCTTTCAGGGGAATGACTATCACACATTGCTGTAGACAGTGGTATACATGGAAAGTGGCAATTTAATTATCAAAACATTCATTCTGCATCTCATTTTTCCTGTCCTCTTGTCTCCTAAATTCCCAACCAGAAACGCAAAGATGTATGGTGGGCAAAAGCCCTTTAAAGACTTCCTATATCTGTAACAGACTCTAATCATACTTAAAGGCCTCTACAATTATCTGTAACATAGTTTCAAAAAAATGTATGTGTATCTGTAGTGACCCAGTCTTCCAGTGCCATTTAGAAAAGTGTGCAAAGCATCTTAAAATTTGGCATATTATAGAAAGATGGTTTCCATTACAAATCTTCAGCATGGTTATGTAAAACATATAATAGCAATTTCTGTGGTTGCTGTATGAAACACAGCATATTTAATTATCTTTACTAAAAAATCAATAATGTGGCTGGTTTTAGATCCAGAAGTACAATACAGACTCAGCCCAGTTCATGTAAAACCCACTATTTTATTAATTCTAATGTCTACAGATATTTTCAATGACTTTTTTTTGGCTGAAACACAAATCCAATGTCTTGTAATCAAAATCTTCCCAATTTTTTTTTTTAACAGACTAATGAGTTTGTAACCATGGGCGCTTAACTAATGCATGTATAATATTTAGCATGCTTTTTAAGTTGCTATAGCATATTCTTGCTTTTAAGTTGTAATAGTGCATTCTTCCATTGTATCCATGAAAACCTGCAGTAGTGGCATATTCAACCTGTGAGTGAAGCTCAAATAGTGTTGAGCCTTGCATTTAAACCTGTTAGTGAAGCTCAAATGGCTCATTTGCTCAAGCCTTGCTGTCTAGTCTCTTTTCACCACATTTGGTTTTCATTTCTGAGTCAGTTCTGGTAATCTTTTATAGGCACTATTTTTTTCCTGGAAGTAAGTTCCATTGCTGTGTGGTGGGAGCACAGGAAAAATGCAAATTCTGGAAATCTGATTTCTGACATGGGCAACCATATTTAAAGAAATCAGAACATACACTTAAAATAAACAAACAAAATCTCACTTTGCTTGCTAAATATTCATCCCCACTCAGGTAATTTCTTAAAACATTTAATTTTCACTTAAAACTGATGATGTTCAGAGAAGTTTAAAATGTGTACATCACAGACATCCGCTTGTACTAGAGTGACTTCTGCACAGCAAAAGAAAAAAGCATACAAGTGTAATCTGCATGTGCAGAAAGTCACACTTTTTGAGCACTATTTATATCTGTTAATTACCAATTTAGTATGACTATCTTCATATTTTCTTTTGTGTAAATTGACTTGATTTCTTATATTCTATTAGGCAAGATATAGAGAGACGATGGATAACTAATGGATACTGAATATATTCAGCAGCTCTTTAAGGAACTAGAAAATACTAGCCTGCAAAACTAAAAAAGTAGCCTGTGATGGAGCTATTCCAGGTGAGAGAAAATAGTTCAAGGTATGGGATGCTACTGTGCTTTAGAAAGATCAGGCAATATTTATCCATCCATTCAGCCTACCCAATACAACTAAGTATAAAAACGCTAGCAGAAAATAATTTCATTTTGAAGTAGTGACTTCAGATGAAGTTTTTTGTATGCGGTTTGTGGTTCCTCAGCTATCTTCTCAGAGGCCACCAGCTTGGAATAATGTAATGGCTAGATAAGCATTATTTAGTTTTGAGCAATGGCAAGAATACTTTGCTCTCTACAGGCTTGCTATTCAATCATGATAGTTGCCAGTTTAAATTTGTAGGGCTATAAGGCAAATTTCCCTAAAGAAGTAACAATATCCCATTAATCATCTTTACTGGCTCTGTTCACCTCCAAATCAAATTCAAAGCCCTCCAAGTAGCTAAAAATCTTTCAGAGTTAACTGTGTAATTTCTTACTTGCTGCCATATTGATGTAAGCATGTAGTCTGTGATTTTTCTACAATTATAATCTTGCTCTTTGGACCACATTTTTTAACACGCACTCATCCCACCCCTACCCCCATTGACCAAGATCTGAGTAATAGCACCAGAGCATCTGGAGTTGTTTCAGCAGAATAAAGGGAAGAAGAAAGTTTATAGTGTTATCACACATAAAACCTCTCTATTGTAGATCTATCTTTTTACACTTTATGAGAAATTCAGAAGTAGTAGATGAAATGTGTCAGTGGTCCTTTTGTTTGGTTGGTTGCTTGGGTTTTTTGTTTGTGTGTTGGTGTTTTCTGGTTTGTAATACCGTTTGTCTTCCTCAAAATAATGGCTGGGAATTTGACCCTGCTTGAGCAGAGAGGTTGGACAAGATGACCTCCAGAGATTCCCTCCAACCTCAACTATTCTGTGATTCTGTGAATTGACTGTTGCATCTGAAAGGATTTTTTTTCTAGGAGAGCTATTAGCGACAAGATGCGAACAGAGGTGCCAATGACCTCTACTCTCTGGGCATTCCCTGGCAGTCATTACAAAAGAGAATATTTCTGCTTTGTTTTTAAACTGTGAGAATACTCTCTTGTGACCATATCCTTCTACCTTTTTTGTCCCACAAATGGGTAGTTTTTCTGTACCAATTATTCCCTTTCTATGCAAGTGCACAACTAAATTATATAATCTGGTTTGTGCTTAAGTTTTCACATCTACTCTAAGAACACCTTAAATTTTCTTAGTCTTAATGTCTGTTTTACTCCATAAAATACCGTACTTCTGTAAATGTAAAAATTTTTCTGCATCTGATAATACGTGTTAAAACCATCTTATGGGATAATGTACAACCAAACATCTTTATCTGAAATATTAGTACTTATTAGTTCCTTTATTTTTAAAATAATGTCTATGTTGGAGGAATATTGAAGGAGTTGTTTTTAGCTCTGATGAGACTTAAGCAGTAGAAATGAGTGTTGATTTGCTTTAGTGGGAATCTAATTAATTTTGCTTAGTCAAAAAGTCCACAACTTAAACTTTTCAGACTGGCTGTTAATGAGAGAACAGGCTGCAGTTTGAATGTGAACTGCAGTGCATTCAAGAGGCAACTTCATAATCTTCGTATGTACAGGCCTTTAGGGCAATGGAATAGTCTGTCTGTATTCCATATCTATTCACCTGAGACTTCCAGTATGGGTACTAGGTAATTGTAAGGACAGACACCTGCTAGGAAAAGACCTACTTAATTGCAGTTACTATTCAATAGCTGTTGGTATAGCAATGGTTTTTGCATATTATTATCTAAAGTGAATTAAAAAGAAATCTTGAGGGGGATCTTCCTCTCTCCTCCAAGGTTATGTATTGAGGCAAGAACATAAGTACTGTAAGCACAAACTTACTGAGTTATTTACTTAGAGACACCAGGATTTTAATTTTAGTGTTAAGAGAAAAACAATAGAGAATTTTTCCTTATTAAATGTATAAGTGAAGAGACTTTTTGGAGTTTTTTAATCTAGCAGTAACTCTGCATGTGACCGTTAACTGTAAATGTAAATCTGTGGAAACTGCAGCTCAAGCTGTGCTTGCAGCTGTAGAACACTGGGATGCTTATGTAATAACTTAGAAAATGTCCCAGATGAACTTTACTTTGTGGGTTCTGAAAGAATGACACTGTGTTTTCATTTTGAAGAAACAAAAAATGATCCTAAAACTGTGGTCCAAATCAGAGTAGGAAAAATACATCAATCTCAGTGTGCTAAAGTAGACAAGAGTTTTCTGCTCCAGGTAACTTACAGGTTTTGGTTTATCTTTCCTTTGAAGGATATCAATCCAAACAAAAAAAAAGTTCATCTACTTTGCAAGCTACAATACTGCAGAGATTATTCTTGAATAGAAGATCAGTACAGTGCCTGTAATCTTTGTAAACAGTGGTGCTGGGTTAGCAGATTGTACCGGGTCTGCCTGGGACAAAGTTAAACATCCTCACAGCAGCTAGTGTGCTGTGGTATTTTGGGTTTGTGGCTAAACCAGAATTGATAACAAACCAATGTCTGGGATATGCCTGAGCAGTGGTTTGCACAGTGTTAGGGAATTCTGCTTTTTTCTGTCTTACTAAGTATGCTGGGGGTGTGGGGGACATTGGGAGGGGACATAGCCAGGACAGCTGATTTGACTTGGCCAAAGGGATATTCTATCTCACATAATGTCATGCTCAGCAAGAAAAACTGGGGCAGAGGAAAAAGGGAGGGTATTTGTTTTCCAAGGTAGCTATTTGTATGGGTGTTGATCTGCCTGTGGTGAGTGATTTCCTCTGCAGCATTTTTTCCTGCATCTTTTCTTCACTGACTAAACTGTCTTTATTTTGACCCATAAGTTTTCTTGCTTTTGTTCTTCCTGTTTCCTTCTCACAGCCTGCTGGGGAGGGCAGGGGAATTAGAGAGCAACTATGTGGTTGCCTGTCTGCTGGGGTCAACCCACCACACTGGTAAACTGATTTTAAGTCAATACTACTTCATGGCTGTATCCTGATGTTAGTACAACTGAGCTCACATCCAGTATTCATGGGATGAGAAATCATTAACATTGGCAAACTGTGCAGCATGACTACTTCGGAGGTGACCAAAATCTCCCTCAAAACTCACTGAATGTACAAAATAGCTGAAGAAAATAATCAAAATAACAAAAAATGCCTGGCAAAGCTACAAGTCTCAACAAGAAGCAACATGCTTTGAAGTGGGCATGCTTCTTACATGACATAGTGCAACTCTAAACATTGTTAATGGAGTCAGTGGAATGGCTTTTAGGAATCCTTATGTTTGAGAATTTCTTGAATTTTCTTTGACTAAAAATCTCATTTTACTGTGCTCTGTTACTCTGTGACTAGCACTGAATGT
Source organism: Chloroceryle amazona (assembly GCA_027560015.1). Lineage (NCBI taxonomy): Eukaryota > Metazoa > Chordata > Aves > Coraciiformes > Cerylidae > Chloroceryle > Chloroceryle amazona. Next base: position 4,025 of record JANHFX010013169.1, on the reverse strand, counting down.
ATGGTCATGTTCGTAAAAGCTACAAACTCCAGAAAGATAAGGGTTATTTTTATTATGACTGTTTTACTATTCTAACCACAAGGATGCTTCAGCATATTGTGACATGAACACGTATAAAAAGATTTTGTTGTTTCACAAGTTTAATATCCTATTAAAGACGCAAATTGGCATTCTGTCAGTATAACGCATCCCTGAGGTCCTTCAGGAATGACTATTGAATTTCATTTTTCATTTAGCCAGCTACATGCTGTACATGTATTAACAAAATGGAACTTTGTTAGATCTGCAGTGAACTGTATTCATCCTTCAGGCAAACAAGCCCCTCAAAGCTCGAGTTTTAGTTCACATGCTGTCTGCTTGTCTTGCAAGTTTGCTTCTTTCTGCAAACCTAAAAGCACTCAACAGGCTGATGTGGAAGGGACTGCCTAGAGGAAATGTGAATATTTCAACAGTCAACCACTGGGAAGCTTCCACAGTTGAAAAGCATTAAAAATCCATTCAGATGTGTCTTGGAAGGAAATCACTAATCGTGGTATTTAAATTATTTTTAGAAGAGGAAGCATGAATGAAGATGAGTTACAGATTAGTATCTAGGACAAAAACACTGTTAAGGAGACGTGCAAGAAGAACAGGTGCTGAATACAAAGGGCAGGGACTGAAAACAGTGGTCCAAATCATCAGAGAGACTGAGTTGGAGGAAGAACTGCAATTAAGAAGAATACTTCCAAGCTACCCTAGTCACCAAATTCTTGAGCAGTACATTTTACAAAGTGCTTAGAGGCACCAAGAATCTATTTTTCATAGATGCTGGAAGAAAAGAGTAGAGATTTAGTTAACACTAAGTGACTACTATGTCAGAACAAGGTGAGCTGGAATTTTGAACTACAGGAGGTTATTCATTTTGGAAGTTGAGGATTCTGATGCAAAACTCATTAAGGCATTAGAGTAAAATTCTTAAGGAATATTAAATTAATGTTTTGTGACCTAGTCCAGACTGACTACATTTAAACATTAGTATTGTTTATATGCCAGCAAATCTGCATCTGCTGTCTATGATTATCAAAAAAAGATCAGGCAGTTATGGAAAGATTTAGATGTCTGATGCCGGTCAGACTAGAACTTGTTTGTCATAAGAACTGGTGCCCTCAGTATTAGCTATTTCTGACCTGAAAAGCTCACAACTGAAGTGTCAGCATCAGCTGATACAGGAGGATGAAAGAATATTAGTGTATAGCAGAAGGAAATTGCATCACACACATTAGATCAGAAGGAGAGTACTTCACTGCAACCATAGAGGGACCAGCTAGGGAAGACAGTGGTTGAAATTAAGAGAAGACAACCACGATTCAAATACCATTAGGTATTTGAAGTGAGAAGATGATGATGTGACAGGGTTGGGAAGTAGGGAGTAATTTTATTCATTTACCCACAGAAATGAAGGGGTGATGATTCCTGATAAGACTGAAATAAGTGATCTTACCTCCCCTTGCCTACTTAGTACTTGGTCAGTAATAATTGTGTCACTTGTAGCAAATCTTTTATCTATTCCATTTTTAAAGCACATTGCCAAACAAACTCCAAAATTAAATCAGTCACAGGTTCTACCACCTACACACATGATTTTTGATGTTTACCCATGAAGGTTTTTTGTTGTTTTTTTTTTTTTTTTCCCCAAAGTCTTCTTCAGGTGCCCCCATACGAGAGTTGACTGGGCCTCATCAAGCTGCCGATCATTCACATCTAGAAATAACCCAGAACTTCCTTCAAAAGTCTTTTAGCTAGATTAATAAATCTTTCAACCTAAAAGCATTTTGCAACCTTAAAAGAAATTATATGAGATTCCAGAGCAATACTTTTAAATGCCTCTCCATGATTTCTTGCTGTGCCTAAGGGGCTCAAAAAGACCTCTCAGAAGCTGAGAATGAAAGACCAAGGTCCCTGTTGGAAAATATAGAGGAGTGAAAAAACCTTAACGTATTCTTTCTTCCTCTTTGTTGTTCTGTTGTTGCATCACTAGTAATGGAGGAAAAAATGCGTTTAAAACTCCATAAGTACATTAAAAATCAATGTTCAGCAGGCTTATAAACCGGATAATATTGTCTTTCCAGGTGATAGTAATGAGAAGATCAGAAATGTAGGTTTCCTGGAACTGCCAGATTAGATCTAAGACACACAGATCTGTGTCTCTCATTGACTTTTGGTGATTTTGATGTTAACATATTGTGCCAAACTTTGTTTTATACAGGAAATAGAAGTATGGACAGTACAGTTGATTTTTCCTCCTCAAATTCTATGTTAGTTATCCATTCAGGAATATAGTAGAAGTCATAGAATAAATTTTGCATGCAAATCATAACAGTATAACAGACAAACTGCAGGAGGCATGCCATGTTTCCTCACAAATCATCAGCTTGGCAGAATCACTGCATAAAACAAAAGTTGTTTGGTTTTGTTGTTTTTTTTTTTAATTGTGGGAGATTGTAGCCTGCCGTGTAAGCAATCTTCTTTCTTAAAGTTATAATAACTTCCTTCATAAAAGCCATTGTCTCAAAGCATTGGTTTTATCTAGACTGTAATTTTGAGAGAGTGAATAACAAAACAGTTTTCCTGGTATTTTCTTACAGCAATTAGCTATAGTGAAATTTAAGTGAATTACACATTCAGTTACTATCAGCTATCTAGGTCTCTTGTTCAAATCCCTGTGATCTCATTCCTTAGCCCATTTTACACGTTACAGGTACCTTGGTAATTGCTTCCAGTGATTCCATTGTCTGTGCATTTTGCATTTCTGATTATATTTGCAGTAGTCAAACTACAAAAGGTGTTGATTAAGTACAGATTTAATCTTGGGAACTACTTCAAATTAAGTGAATCATTAAACTTCACCTTTCAGTTGTGTAAGCAGTGAGAGTTGGGCAGTGTAGTTAAGAACTCACTTAAATGAGCTGTGCTTTTGGGTAGGCTTTAACCTGTAACAGTCATGTAGTATATTTTAGCTGAGTGGACAAGAATTTACTAAATCAAGCAACTTAATAATATTGGTTTGCCTTATGATATTACTATTAAGACTATTTCTGCTCAGAGGCCACACGCCACCCACCTTACTAATTCTGGTTTGTGTTTTGCTGTGACCCCTACATTACAAGCTCAGATTCTCCAGAAGTATTACAGCATCTGAAAAATGTCTTTGAAATAATTCTTAGATCTGAAGAAGCAACTGGAAAAAGTCATGGGGTGAAAGTATCAGGATATTCCAGTAGCTGGTTATGGTGGCAACAGGATAGGGAATTAAGATCACTGCTTTGTATTCTGTCATGGTTGACTTGTTCTGCAGCAAATGTTAATACCCTGAGATGGACTGAGAACCTCTGCTAGACTGTATAATACTTAGAATTCTGGCTTGAAGTGTCTAAAGGCATAGAAAGTAGCAGAAAAATGGGAAATCAAAATGCTTTATGGGACTGAAATATTTTCTAGAACTTGTGTCAGTCAAATGAATAGGATATGGCTTTCTTGTTTTATATGTGGAAAATAAGCAGTGACATTGGCATGCTCTTTCTGTACAAAATTTTCCATCATAGAAGACTACAGTTCTGACAAGAAAGGAAAATAGTGAGTTTTCTGCTCTGGTGATTCATCATATAATTTTAGGCCTGCAACTAGAACAGAAACCACCACATACTCAACTGTGACTTTTTCACCCTTACCATCTAATTGAAACCATCTGCATCTATAAATAAATCATAAAAACCTCCTATCCATATTATGAGATCCTGAAGGCTTCCAAAACTAATTGGCCCTCTTTGGGGAAACATATAAAAATAAGAATGCTAAATTTTTCCAGCAATATTTTGGTAAACTTGTAAGTTGGCTTTGAGAGGTGGCGTAATCTCCTATTATGCATACTCGGGAGATTTGCAAGCAGAAACTAGATGGCTTAGAAAGGGATATTATTTGACTGGAGAAAATGATATGGGAATATTGCCAAAGTGGAGATTCAATTATACAAAGAGGGGGGTAAAGGC